>JAXLNS010000008.1:84747620-84792620 GCA_037215915.1 Pantherophis vulpinus
TCCCCTCCCCTCCCCTCCTCTGCTATTCTATTCTATTCTATTCTATTCTATTCTATTCTATTCTATTCTATTCTATTCTATTCTATTCTATTCTATTCTATTCTATTCTATTCTATTCTATTCTATTCTATTCTATTCTATTCCATTCCATTCCATTCCATTCCATTGTCGCTGACTGTAAATTTGTTCTAGGACCAAAGAGTGAACAAGCGCTTCTTTGTGGTGGAGAGGCCTGTAACAGAAAGAAGAGAGAAGTCAAGGGGAAAAAAAGGGGTGGGGTACCATTTCCATGAATTTCAAGAGCGGCTCCTTGTTCTCTTGCCACCGTTTATACAGCTCATCAGCCAACGGAAACTTCTCGCACCCAAGCTCCAAAGTAATCTCGAAACAGTTTGTGTGGAGATAATTAAAATCTGCCATGCCTGGAAAAATGAAAAACACCAGAAGTTTGACCCAGCGATAACTTTTAAGCACGTCTTTCTCCAAACTTTCTTCAAACGGGAACACTAAAATTACGAAACGATTCCGTATTGTAAGTAACACAACATTAGTAGCAATACAGTTAACTCACAAACAAATAAAAATTAAAAAAAACAACAACAGTGGTTAGATTAACTTCATCTGGAGATTTCCAGATCACCAATCACCCTGGCCACCTGTATCTAAGGAAGGCTTCAGCTGAGAATCCTCTTGGAGATGCAGCATAATTCCATGGCCTAAGTACTGGGCCTAAGACAGAGCCTTGGGGTACACCACTGCATGGAGGAACGTATGCCGTGAGGTCAGGGGTGGGTTCTACTTACCGTTACTACCGGTTTGCAGGATATTATGGAGTTCAGCCATCTAAGTCTTACTATCTGAAATATTAGCGTCCAGGACTCCAAGTATAGAGGGCACCCTCACTTGACATGACCCACACCTCCTGATCCATCATGACTCATCATAAGACCCATCACAAGACTCTCACTTGACGCAGCCCACACCTGTCCTATCACAAGACCTATCGCAAGATAGCAATGGAGGGAAACTCATCAAGGAGAGAAGCAACCTGGAACTAAGGAGAAATTTCCTGACCATGAGAAAAATTAACCAGTGGAACAACTTGCCTCCAGAGTTGTGGGTTCTCCAACACTGGAAGTTTTAAAGAAGAGATTGGATTTGTCTGAAATGGTATAAGGTTTCCTGCCTGAGCAGGGAATTGGACGAAAAGACTTCCAAGGTCCTTTCCAACTTTTGTTATTTTCTTTCGCATGGTGAAGAGGAAGGAACAGGCAGACCGGACGACAACACAAGGGAGGAAACACAACGCATGTCAGGAGTCACCTTCAGTGGTGGGTTTCAAAATTTTTTACTACCAGTTCTGTGGGTGTGGCTTGGTGGGTGTGGCAGGGGAAGGATCCTGTAAAATCTCCATTCCCTCCCCAATCCAGGGGAGGGATACTGCAAAATCCCCATTTCTTTTTATTATTATTATTATTATTATTTATTGGATAATCTTTAGTGAGATTCACAGCCTTTGAGGCTGGTTAATAGCTCAGCAGCTCGAGTCCTAACCAAGGACCTAGGAACTGTTAAGGTATCGTCGGAGGATGTAAGCTGTTCCGAGTAAGGTGGTTTTTTGTAGAGTCAAAATGTTCAAGTCCGGCAAATTTAGAATTTCTAAATAGCGGGGTAGCCCTTTGGGTATTGCTCCGAGGGCTCCAATTACAATCGGGACAACACACGATTTCTTTTTCCACAGTCGCTCAACTTCAATTTGTAAGTCCCGGTACTTTGTGATTTTTTCTTGCTGCTTATCTTCAATTCGTGCATCACCAGGTATTGCAATGTCAATGAACCATACTTTTTTCTTTTCAACTATTGTTATGTCAGGTGTGTTGTGGACCAAGTGCCTGTCAGTCTGAATCCTAAAGTCCCACAAGATCTTGAGTTTCTCATTCTCTAAAACTTTCTCAACCTGATGTTCCCAGTGGTTTTTGCTGTACTCAAATCCAAACTTCTGGCACAATTTCCAGTGAATGATTTTAGCAACACGGTCATGGCGTTGTAGGTAGTCAGTTTGTGAAATTTTGCTGCACCCACTGATCAGGTGGTCAACTGTCTCTTCTTTTTCATTGCAGAGGCGGCATTTGCTGTTGGTGGTAACATGTTGAATTTTTGCCTTCATACAGTTTGTGGCTAGGGCTTGTTCTTGAGCTGCCAAAATAAAGCTTTCTGTTTCTTTTTTCAGTACTCCTGATCTTAACCAGTTCCAAGTTAGTTTCTGGTCAGCTTTGCCTTCAATACTTTTCAAGTATTGGCCATGCAGAGCTTTGTGTTTCCAATTTTCAGCTCGCTGCTCAGTTACTTCTTTCTTATATTCTGATTTTGTTTTAGTTGTCTTTAAAAGGCCTCCTTTATTTACTTCCTTAATCATTGGTTCTTCACTTTTCTGGATGTAATCATTCAAGCTGAATTTTTCTTCTTCCACAGTCTGCTTTATTTGTAGGAGTCCTCGACCACCCTCTGCTCTTGGTAAATATAATCGGTCAACATCACTTTTAGGGTGCAAGGCATGATTCATTGTCATAAGCTTCCTTGTTTTTCTGTCCAAATTGTCTAACTCCATCTGGGTCCAGTCAATTATTCCTGCAGAGTATCTAATCACAGGTATAGCCCAGGTATTTATGGCTTTTATGATGTTTCCTCCACTCAATTTGGACATTAATATCTTACGAATTCGTCGAATGTACTTGGCTGAAGTTAATTCCTTGACTTTATTATGCATTAAGTCAGAGGCTTCTAAAATTCCCAAGTACTTGTAGCCTTCTTCTGATTTTACTGCCTTTATCATTTCTTCATTCTCTAGTTCTATTCCATCCTCTTCTATGATCTTGCCTGCTTTGGTTGCTATTGTTGCACATTTGTCAATTCCAAACTGCATACCAATGTCTTGGCTGAATTCTTTTGTGTTTTCAATTAATAAATTCAGTTCAGCTTTTGTTTTACCAAACAAAAATTATTATTTACCAAATAATAATAATAATAATAATAATAATAATAATAATAATAATAATAATAATAATAATTATTATTATTATTATTAATCAAATTTCTATACCGCCCTACTCCCGAAGGACTCAGGGCGGTGAACAGCCAAGATAAAATACAGATAATACAAATATTAAAAAATCCCTTAAAATTATTATTATTATTTATTGTTATTTATTAGATTTCTATACCGCCCTACTCCCGAAGGACTCAGGGCGGTGCACAGCCAAACAATAAAAACACATACAATACAAAATTTAAAAAATAGAATAAAATCAAATTAAATAATTTTGGCCCCGACAAATTTAAAACCCCAAACTTTTAAAACCAATTTAAAATTGAATATATAAATACTAAAAAATATTTAAAATTTTAAAAATCTTTTATAAAAGAGGGGGAAAATTAGGCCAGGCCGGCCTGGTGAAATAGTAAGGTCTTTAAGGCGCGGCGGAAGGTGCGCAGATCCGGGATCCTCCGTATCTCTGGGGGGAGCTCGTTCCAGATAGTAGGTGCCCCCACAGAGAAGGCTCTCCCCCTGGGGGCCGCCAGTCGGCATTGTTTGGCTGACGGCACCCGGAGGAGCCCCTCTCTATGGGAGCGTACCGGCCGGTGGGAGGCTATTGGTGGTAGTAGGCGGTCCCGCAAGTACCCAGGTCCTAAGCCATGGAGCGCTTTAAAGGTGGTAACCAAAACCTTGAAGCGCACCTGGAAGACCACCGGGAGCCAGTGCAGCTCGCGCAGGAGAGGTGTTACATGGGAACGCCATGTCGCTCCCATTTAAATTATTAAATATTTCGGCCGAAACACAGATTAAAACACCCAATTTATAAAATCACGAATTAAAAAATTTAAAAATTTAAAAGAGGGGAGTTAGGCCAGGTCAGCTTGCTGAAATAGAAAAGTTTTGAGAGCACGGCGAAACGTGCGCAGGTCCGGGATCTTCCGTATCTCTGGGGGGAGCTCGTTCCAGATTGTAGGTGCCCCCACAGAGAAGGCTCTCCCCCTGGGGGCCGCCAGTCGACACTGTTTGGCCGACAGCACCCTGAGGAGCCCCTCTCTATGGGAGCGTACTGGTCGGTGAGAGGCTATTGGTAGCAGAAGGCGGTCTCGTAGATACCCCGGTCCGATGCCATGGAGCGCTCTTTCTTCCCGATCAGCTGGGACTCGGGAGGCAGAGAATAGATGGGGGCGGGGCCAGTCAGAATTTTTACTACCGGTTCTCCGAACTACTCAACATTTCCGCTACCGGTTCTCCAGAACCGGTCAGAACCTGCTGAAACCCACCTCGTGATCCCTACAAATTCACAGTCAAAGGCCCCATATCCACGGCCAGGCAGCAAAGGACCTCCAACTGAAGGTCTCTTTTGAGACAAGCGTCTACAAAAACATTATTATTATTTTTTTCCTTCTGAAGTCATCACAAAGTTTCCTGCTGGACTTTATTAGTCCTCCTAACCTGCCTGCCGGCTTTGCGATCGTCGGGCTGGTTTTGCTGCCCGTCCAAAGACGCTGGAAATGATGGTGGCCACAGGAGCCAGATTGTCTTTGGTTCGGGGCCTTGTAAATTATGCATGCCTACATTAGCACGCCCAGCGAGACATATGGGTTTTTTTCAATGGCGATGGCTCCGCTGAGGTAGCACCCGTTTTTAAGTGGTAGGTTTCTCTCGCTCGCTTACGGAGAGATTACGTGCGCGAGCTGCTTCTTTCCCCTCCTCGAAGCGTTTTTCCTCCTACGGCAACGTAGAACAAAGACATCAAAACTGTTTGCGGAAGTAAGGGACGGGGGGGAAAAAAACCGCCAGAAAGTTTTACCTCCAGTAAAGCTGTACCACTCCGCCCCGTTTATGATCCCTCCTCGTTTCACGAAATTTCCACCGCAACGCATTTCGGATTTGTCTGAGATGCCAGGGTGCGCGTCTGCGTAGGTTTTAGAAAGCAGCTTGAACATCTAAAACGACATTAATGAAGTTTACAGATTAAACTCTTTGATATTTTCAGTGCATATTTTCACTGGGCCCTCAGCTCACCTACGGCGTCTTTTAGCTTCTTCAGGAAAGTTCTCTCACTCCAGAAAAAAAAAAAAAAAAGACTTGGGGGTCCACCATGCTGACCTTCCTTGTTAGATCCTTTTTTTTCCCTACGCTTTCGTGTTGATCGGAATTATATTTTAGAAAATTTATATAGCTGCCTATATACTATATAACCACGGGTAGGCTGCTGCGGGTTCGTAGGGGTTCGGGAGAACCTCTAGCTAAGATTCTGTGCAGTTCGGAGAACCCCCAAATCCCACCCCTGGCTGGCCACGCCCACCCTGCCCCTCCCAGGAGTCCCCACGCGGCACGTTTTGGATGCAGGTAAGTGCAGGGTGCGTGCGGAGGCTTGGGGAGGACAAAAATGGGCCTACTGGAAGTTCAGGAAGGGCCTCCGGAGCCTGGGGAGGCCATTTTCACCCTCCCGGAGGCTCAAAGAAAGCCTCCAGAGCCCAGGGAGGCAAAAAATGCCCCCCTGCCATGGTGCAGGAGGTCGACTAGGCCACGCCCACCATGGCCACGCCCACCCAGCAACCGGGCAGAGGAACCCTTGCTAAAAATTTAGAAGCCCACCTCTGAATACTTGTTTGCTGTTTGTTTGTTTCCATCCGCATTAAACGGCATTGTTTGAGAATGGAGATTTAAATATAACATTTCTAACAGAGGGTTGGGGGGGAAAAATGAGAGAGGGCTTAACTTTGGCAGAAAATACCCCAAAACCACCACGTCTCCTTTCTTTTCCTGGTCACAATTATCTTTATATTTTAGCCGAGTATTTTAAAACCTCATCACGTGGCGTTACCTTCTCATCCGGGGTTGGAGAAAACATTTTGTCTTCCGTAGGGTGCACCGAGTAATCGTACGGATAAGAAACGACCAAATCGCCCCCGTGGAGACTGGCAGAGAGCACAAACGGGATGGACTTCATCCACTTCATCACCGCTTTGGTCTCTGGGGCCACCTGAAGATCAGGTTGAAAAGAATCGCAGGAAGAAGAGATGGTTAAGGATGCTTCAGAGCGCCCTGGTGGTGCAGTGGCTAGAATGCAGTATTACAGGCTGACTCTGCATTCCACAGCCAGCAGTTCGATCCTAAAAGGCTCAAGGTTGACTCAGCCTTCCTTCCTTCCTTCCTTCCTTCCTTCCTTCCTTCCTTCCTTCCTTCCTTCCTTCCTTCCTTCCTTCCTTCCTTCCTTCCTTCTTTCCTTCTTTCCTTTATTCCCAGTGGTTAGAATGGTGTATTACAGGCTGACTCTGCATTCCACAGCCAGCAGTTCGATCCTAAAAGGCTCAAGGTTGACTCATCCTTCCTTCCTTCCTTCCTTCCTTCCTTCCTTCCTTCCTTCCTTCCTTCCTTCCTTCCTTCCTTCCTTCCTTCCTTCTTTCCTTTATTCCCAGTGGTTAGAATGGTGTATTACAGGCTGACTCTGCATTCCACAGCCAGCAGTTCAATTCTAAAAGGCTCAAGGTTGACTCAGCCTTCCTTCCTTCCTTCCTTCCTTCCTTCCTTCCTTCCTTCCTTCCTTCCTTCCTTCCTTCCTTCCTTCCTTCCTTCCTTCCCAGTGGTTAGAATGGTATATTACAGGCTGACTCTGCTTTCCACAGCCAGCAATTTGATCCTAAAAGGCTCAACGTTGACTCAGCCTTCCTTCCTTCCTTCCTTCCTTCCTTCCTTCCTTCCTTCCTTCCTTCCTTCCTTCCTTCCTTCCTTCCTTCCTTCCTTCTTCTCCAAATGGTGATGGTGGATTGACAGAATAATTAACCAGTGGAACTACTTGCCTCCAGAAATTGTGGATGCTACAACACTGGAAGTTTTTAAGAAGAGATTGGACAACCATTTGTATGAAAGGATACAGGGTTTCCTGTCTGAGCAGAGGGTTGGACTAGAAGATCTCCAAGATCCCTTCCAACTGGGTTATTCTGCATTCTGTATTTTGATGGACTATACCCTATGTGTGCTCACAATCCTCACCTTGCCCAGCCAGTAAGATTGAGGAATAGGGAGGTGATCCATCCGAGCCCCTCGGATCTTTGCAAGTCTGTAAGCTTCAGAAGTCAAATCTGGGAAATTTCGGTTGAGATCGAGGTTTTGAGCTGTTTGCCTCCCGTTGATCCATCCATTATAGCCAGCACCCTGTTGGCAGAAGGAAAGAGCAAGGATTTTTTTTTTATTTTTTTTTATTTTTTAAAACAAACAAACAATTAGTACATCAGTCATCGCTTCCACTAGTTAATCGTTCTCATTGTCAGGAAATTTCTGCTTAGTTATAAGTTGCTTCTCTCCTTGATTAGTTTCCGTCCATTGCTTCTTGTCCTGCCTTCTGGTGCTTTGGAGAATAGCTTGACTCCCTCTTCTTTGGGGCAGCCCCTGAGATATTGGAAGACTGCTATCATGTCTCCCCTGGTCCTTCTTTTCATCAAACTAGACATACCCAGTTCCTGCAACCGTTCTTCGTATGTTTTAGCCTCTAGTCCCCTAATCCTCTTTGTTGGTCTTCTCTGCACTCTTTCTAGAGTCTCCACATCTTTTTTACATCGTGGCGACCAAAACTGGATGCAGAATTCCAAGTGTGGCCTTAGCAAGGCCTTATAAAGTGGTATTAACACTTCAAGTGATCTTGATTCTATCCCTCTGTTGATGAGCCTAGGATTGTGTTGGCTTTTTTGGCAGCTGCAGCACACAGCTGGCTCATATTTAAAAGGTTGTCCAATAGGACGCCAAGATCCCTCTCACAGTTACTACTATTGAGCAAGGTACCACCTATAGTGTACCTGTGCATTTTGTTTTTCTTGCCTAAATGTAAAACCTTACTTTTTTTTTAACCATTGAATTTCTTTTCTTTTCTATCTCTACCGCTTTAGATCCGAGGCAGACAGTGAGTTGTTCTTTTGGGTTACAATACCAGAACTTTGGCTCATTGGACATGAAATGAGAGAAGGTGAGCTCCAGCCCAAAACCTCTGGAGGTAGCACGGGAGATCGTGGCCACGCCAATTGATCACATCAGAGCCTACCAAACCGTACCAGAAATATTTTTCAAACTCCAATCGATTCCAAAGTGGCCAATTAGCATTTCTTTATTAGGTCCTCTCCTGGGGAACCCACCTTGGCTGATTTCAAAGGAGCGAAGAAACGACCTCCTAAATCTTTTGATCCCCAAATTGGCGCTTACCTCTTGTGCCGCCAGTTCGTACCCATCTGGGTTCATAGAAGGCAGGAGGTGAATCCGAGTGTTATTCACCAAGGTCTGGATCCTGGTGTTGCCCAGAAGATACTCCGAACACAGATACTGGGCAAGGTAGATCAACATTTCTCTCCCCACAACTTCGTTTCCGTGCATGTTGCCAATATACTTCAACTCCGGCTTGACTGCGGAGAGATGAACCAGGAAAGGCTACATTAGATGACCTTCCTAATGTTGGCCACCAGCCAACCTTTCTGCTGGTGGCCTCTGATCAACTTGGCTTCAGCTGCTCTCCCACAACTGGCAGGATGGGGGCCTGTAGCTAGGATTGAGCCTCTTGCAATAGCAATAGCACTTAGACTTATATAACCGCTTCACAGTGCTTTTACAGCTCTCTCTAAGTGGTTTTACAAAGTCAGCCTCTTGCCCCCAACAATCCGGGTCCTCATTTTACCGATTTCGGAAGGACGGAAGGCTGAGTCGACCTTGAGCCGGTCAGGATCGAACTCATGGCAGTGGGCAGAGTCAGCCTGCAATATTGCATTCTAAGCACTGTACCACCATGGATGGAAGGAAGGAAGGAAGGAAGGAAGGAAGGAAGGAAGGAAGGAAGGAAGGAAGGAAGGAAGGAAGGAAGGAAGGACTTATATACCGCTTCACAGTGCTTTTACAGCCCTCTCTAAACGGTTTACAGAGCCATCCTCTTGCCCACAACAATCTGGGTCCTCATTTGACCTGCCTCGGAAGGACGGAAGGCTGAGTCAACCTTGAGCCTGGTGAGATTCAAACTGACAAATTGCAGGCAGCCGGCAGTCAGCAGAAGTAGCCTGCAGTACTGCACTCTAACCACTGCGCCACCGTGGCTCATGTTTGCAAACAGCCTTGCAAACTGTTGCCAGAGGGTCTGAGTCAATCAAGAGCTCAGGACAGGTGGAACTTCAACAGGGAGGCCAGACAATCTACAGTGGCCTCCATCTTTCCCAGCTGCCATCCTATCCTGAGCCAAGGCTTCTTGTTGGTCCTATATTCAACTCTGCTTCATAACTGTCCTGCCGTGCTTTGAGGAGGCAAAAGAAACAACAGCTGCCTCAGAAGGAAGTAGCGGGACAGGATGGAATAGGCTGGAGAGGAATAGAAGAATGGCCAAAGACAAGGAGGAGGAGAAGGAGGAGGAGGGTGAGAGCAAGGAGGAGGGAGAGGAGGGGAAGGAGGAGAAGCAGAGGAGGAAGAGGAGGAGCAGGAGGAGAGGAAGAAGAGGCGGAGGAAGAAAAAGAAGAGGAGAAGAAAGGAGAAGTAGAAAAAGGAGGAGGAGGAGAAAGTGGAGGAAGAGAAGGAAGAGAAGGAGGAGAAAGGAGAAGTATGAGGAGGAAGAGGAAGTGGAGCAGAAGGAAGAAGAGAAGGAGGAGAAGTAGAAAGAGGAGGCGGAAGAAGAAGTGGAGGAGAAGGAGGAGGAGAAGGAGGAAGAGAAGAAGGGGAGGAGGGGGAGGAGGAGAAGAAAGAAGAAAAGGAGGGTAGGAGTAGAAAGAGAAGGAGGAGAGAGAGGGAGGGGAGGGGAAGAAAGGGAGGAGGGGGAGGAGAAGGAGGAGGAAGAGGAAGGAAAGGAGGAAGAGGAGAAGGAGGAGCGGGAGAGGGAAGGAGGAGGAAGAAAAGAGGAGGAGGAAAAGCAGAAAGGAGGAGGAGGAAGAAGTGGAGGAAAAGGAGGAGGAGAAGGAGGAGGAGAAGGAGGGGGAGGAGGAGAAGAAAGAAGAGAAAGTGTAGGAGTAGAAAGAGGAGGAGGAAGGGGAGGAGACCAAAGGTGCAGGAGAATGCATTTCAAGCAGCCTTGTATTGCTCACGCAGTTCGTGATTCCCGGGGCTGGTGGAGAACTCGATCACGAAGAGGTCCTTTCCTTCAAAGCTGCGTCCAATGCTGGACAACCGGGCAATCTGAGGACATCTGGAGACCACCTTCTTCAAAGCTTTCACCATTTGCGGGAAGGAGTGGTGGGTGAACTGGATGAAGGCCGGGGCTTCGCTGAGGGCCTCCTCGGCAAATTCTATTTCACCTTCAAGAAGGCAAGATTGGTTGACATGATGTAAGTGGTGGAAGGAGATCAACAGTTAGCTTTCCATGGACGACGGCTCCAAGGAGCATTGCACAGGCTAGCAAATCGGGAACAACCTTCATCCATGTTCTATTTTTAATTACCCACCACCATTAGATCAACTTGGAGCCTTAATAATACCTCCTGGAGTCACAACCATCTTTCTTGCACACGAGACAAGCCGGGTTTGGAGAACAGGATCCCACCTAAGAATGGGATCCCCCTGAAAGCCGGATGGTTCCCTGGCAGGGAAAAGATGGACTCCCTTCTCCTTCTCCTGGGAGAAGCTATTGGAGAAGGGAGGTCTCTTCCTTGAGCATCTAGCCAAGGTGGAGCATAGCAGCGAATACGGCAGGATGGCCATCTTCAAAGGGCCAAGCAGAGGCCCTTCAGTAGCCATTCCTGACCCATTTGGACCCACCCGGCTTGACCTCTTACCTCGCAGCTTCCCCAACGGATCGAAACAGCCTTCCGCTTCATCCACAAAGAAGCGATCGCAGTCTAGGAAATACGGCCAAGCCATTTCAATCGCATCGAAGGCCGGGAGGCAATTTTTCCTCAGGCTTTCGCACACCCTCCGACAAGGTTTCACGACAACACCGTTTTCGCACTTCGGGGCCATAATGGAGCAGCTCAAGAGCCTCAGGTCAGGGTTGCATTCTCCCTGCAAGAGGTTGTGAAGTACACTCGCCAAGATGTATTCGGAACTGTATTCAATTGCTTCTCGGGTTTTCTGGTCCAGTAAATTAGGATACGATGTTTTGGAATAAGATACGTCATTGCAAGAACCCAGGCCGATGTCCACACAATTTGCTGGAAGAAAAGAAACGTTATTAATAATCGGTCCAAAACTACCTGCAAGTGCATTCAACCCTAACAAAAACAACGAAAGAAAGAAAGAAAAAAAGAAAGGAAAGAAAGAGAGAAGAGAGAGAGAGAGAGAGAGAGAGAGAGAGAGAGAGAGAGAGAGAGAGAGAGAAAGAAAGAAAGAAAGAAAGAAAGAAAGAAAGAAAGAAAGAAAGAAAGAAAGAAAGAAAATAGTGTACAAAAAAGGAGGAAAGAATGGTCAATTGGATTTGACATTTAACATGTAGGATCCACCCCGGCTGAGTGGTGAAAGAAAAGAAAATGCAATAAATTTTACACACACACACACATGTATATATAGAAAATTTATTGTGTTTATATTAATTATATAATTTATATACATAAACATATACATACACATACACGTACACACACATATATATACATACATACACACACACACATTTTATTTTATATTATATACAAAAGCAGTCAACAAGCTGAACTAATCATTACACTAATCCTCAAATCAGGGGTGAAATGCTACCGGTTCGCTCCGGTTTGGGCGAATTGGTAGTGATAAAAAAAAAAAAAAGCTACCGGTTTGGTCCAACCGGTAGTTAAAAAAGCTACAGGTTCCTACGGACCAATATTTCCAGCGATCAGCTGTGCCGTGTGATTTAGCTTGGCTAGAAAGCAGGAAAGCTAAACCGCGCGGCACAGCTGATCCCCCCCTCACTTTTCCACTCCCCAAGTCTCCTTTTGGCGTGTTAGAATATTTCGGACATGTGATGCGACAACCGGGAAAATACGGCCTACTTCATTTAATCCTCCAGGGAAAGACTGAAGGCAAACGAGGTCCAGGCAGAAGAAGATCATGGCTTCAAAATCTAAGGGTCCGGTTTGGACAAAACTCAGCAGCACTTTCTCTTTCTCTCTTTTTAATAAATAATTTGTATTCAGCATTTACATCTTTAACATCTTTGTTACATTTTAACAGCTTTCCGATACCGGCATCTTTGATAATATCTATTTTGTCTTTTGACCAACTATATACACATACATTTTATATATTACTTACTAATTCATATATTCACTACAATATATACGTATCTATTACACACCGAATATTTCGTTTCTCTATAATATCTTCTCTTACATTTATACATTGATTTTAGATTCTTTCTCCAGCCAGCTATACCATCTATTCCATGTTTTGTAATAAATCGTTTCCTCTCGGTCTTTAAGTTCCATTGTTAATTTATCTGCTTCTGCACACTCGAGCACAGTGATGGCTAACCTTTTTGCCGTCGCGTGCCAAAAGCGGGGGAGCATGGGGGTGTCATGCATGTGAGGGTCCACATCCATAATTCAATGTGCCCCATCTCCCACGCATGCACATGTGACCCCCAGGCACTCCCCCCACTTTTGGCACGTGATGGCACAGTGGGCCCAGTAGGCCCGTTTTTCACCCTATCCCAGGCTCCAGAAGCTTTCTTGGAGCCTGGGGAGGGCAAAAACAGCCTTCCCCACACCCCTGGTGGTCCTTCGGAGACCAGAAATGACCTGTTTCCAAACTTCCAGTGGGCCCAGAAGGCCCGAAAATCAGCTGGCCAGTGTGCGTATGTGCACTGGAGCTGAGCTAGGGCAACACTTACGTGCCCACAGATTTGGTTCCACATGCCACAGGCCATAGGTCACAGCTCTAGCACCTTCTTTATAATCATCGTATTTGTCAACAGCACTTTCTGATGTGGCTGTTGAATAAAAATAGGATGGCCAACATGATTGCCAACGTCCGATGACGGATATGGCACAAGAAGAAGAATACTTTCCATACCTACCGAGGGGAGGCCATTCTCATTTGGCCAATGACCAGGAACATCCCAAGGGGTGGACATTCCCATCCATGTTAGGACTTTCAGCTGATTGGCCTTTGAACCAGAAGCAGCTGAATCTCCGGAAGTTTAGCTGGAAGAAAGCATGGATCTCTGCTTCCCTCTAGTGGAAAACGTTTCCACACTAACCCAAGATGGTTCAGAAACGAATTCCCAGTTTTGAGATGATGTGAATGAAAAGAAGTGCCTCCTTCTTGGCCTTTCAGCTGCGCCTTTGAGCTTATTCTTAACTCAACTCAACTCAACTCAATGCAACGCAACTCAACTCAACTCAATTCAACGCAACGCAACGCAACGCAACGCAACGCAATGCAACGCAACGCAACTCAACTCAACTCAACTCAACTCAACTCAACTTCCTAATAGTGAGGACAATTGACCAGTGGAACAGAAGTTGCCTTCAGAAGTTGTGGGTGCTTCATCCCTGGAAGGTTTTAAAGAAGAGATTGGACAGTCACTTGTCTGAAATGGTATAAGGTCTCCTGCTTGAGCAGGGAGTTGGACTAGAAGACCTCCAAGGTCCCTATTCTGATCGATTGATTATTCTAGGTAGAATAGGTTCTTTTGGAGCCAGGAACTGAAAGGGTTTCATGCGGCATTGAATGGCATTTACTGTCCTGATGCCTACTTTTAAGAAGTCAGGACGATTGTGTCACTGTAAGGATGAATGTGTCCTCACCACAATCATTCCACAAACAAGGCATTCACCGCTCCTCATCTTTGACCTGCCTCCAAGTGAGACTTGAGAGGAAGAGAGAACGTGGAGAATATCCAGGAGACGGATGGAAAGTGCAGTCCTGGTGCCACCCTTTTTAACGTCACACTTCTCCATCTGGAATTGTGAAAGACACACAATTCGGGTGCTACCACAGAGTGCCAAAACAACAACAAAAACAACAACCCCACATTCTTAAGCGACTCAGTGCAGAATAAAAAGTTTTTATCTGAGGTGAAAAACCTGAGAGAAAAAAAAGTTACAGGTAGTTCTCGATTTACAACATTTAGTGACCGTTCGAAGTCACGAGGGCACTGAAAAAAAGTGACTTAGGACCCCTTTTCACAATTATGACCAGCATCCCCATGGTCACGTGATTTATATTCGGACGCTTGGCAACAGACTCACATTTATGACAGTCGTAGCATCCTGAGGATCACGCGATCTGCTTTTGCGACCTTCTGACAAGCAAAGTCATTGGGGAAGCCCGACTCACTTAACAACCGCGTTTCTAATTCAACAACTGCAGTGACTCACTTAACAAAGGTGGCAAGGAAAGTCGTAAAAATGGGGCAAAGCTCACTTAACAAATGTCTCACTCAGCAACATAAATGTTGGACTCGACGTTGTTTGTAAGTCGAGGACTACCTGTAATGAAAAAGTTATTCAGCCATGGCTGGACTACACACTCCGAGTAACTACACACTCTGAGTAACTACACTCTGAGTAACTACACTCTGAGTAACTACACACTCCGAGTAACTAAAAGGATAGGAGCTAAGAATTCACAGCATCAGAGAGGATGGCTTTAAGATATGGAAACTCAATTTTGAAGACATGGTATATTTGGGGCACCTGCAACACATTTACACCAAGCATCAGAACCTGGAGTACCTCCCAGACACCCAGAAATTAAACCAATATGTCTGACGTCACTTGTTATTTTTCGCTCGCTTTAATTCTGCACTTCCTTCTCTTCCCAGGGAGCAACGGCAACAGACCATGAAGAGACCACAAACTCATTGGAGTTGTGACTTAAAAACTTTGTAACTAAGATGTGGGGGGGGGGAAGAGAAATGGGGAAGGGGCCTGGCAAAATATGAGAGTCTTGCAGGAAGTTAAGTTGCTCGAATCGGACTAAGAGAATTGGAAAGAATCCCAAGCTATTATTCTTTTTCTAACCAAAGTTTTATTTATTTATGTATCAATACTATAAGATACCGACATAAAAAAGAAAATAGTAGGAAAGATAGAGGAGGGAAAAGGGAAGGGAAAAGTGTAGGGCAAAGGGAAAGAAAGAAAGAAAGAAAGAAAGAAAGAAAGAAAGAAAGAAAGAAAGAAAGAAAGAAAGAAAGAGGGGGGAAGGAAGGAAGGAAGGAAGAAAGAAAGAAAGAAAGAAAGAGGGGGAAGGAAGGAAGGAAAGAGAGAGAGAAAGGAAGGAAGGAAAGAAAGAAAGAAAGAAAAGAAAAGAAAAGAAAAGAAAAGAAAAGAAAAGAAAAGAAAAGAAAAGAAAAGAAAAGGCATTGACTTTTGACTCCCTTTGGTGCAGTAGAATAAAATAATCACATCATAAAAACTTTTTACTTTTATATAATAGTATAAACTAGCCATTTCTACAACAAAACTATCTGATCAGTAAAACCAAAGTCAGTTTCATTTCCCCCCCCCCCCGACCTCGAGCACAAAGTCCAGAAGTGGTTTCCAAGTAGAAACAAAAGTCATTGTGTTTTTTTCTTCAATCAAAGCAGTCAATGAATGCTGACAGTCAAATTCAAAAATTTGAATACAAATTTTTTTTACTACCGGTTCTGTGGGCGTGGCTTGGGGAAGGATACTGCAAAATCTCCATCCCCACCCCACTCCTGGGGAAAAGATATTGCAAAATCCCCATTCCCACCCCACTCTGGGACCAGCCAGAGGTGGTATTTGCCGGTTCTCCGAACTACTCAAAATTTCCGCTACCGGTTCTCCGAACTACTCGTGCATGCACGCGCAACCCTCCCCACTCCCCCAGCTTTTGGCACACGATGGCATGGTGGGCCCGGTAGGCACGTTTTTTGCTCTCTCCTAGAGAGGTTCTGGAGCCTGAGAAGAACAAAAAATGAGCTTTCCAGTCACACTGGAAGTTGGCAAACAGGCCGTTTCCGTCCTCTGGAGGGCCTTCGGGGGGGGGGGGAGGCTGTTTTCATCCTCCCCAGGCTCCTAGAGAGGCTCTGGAGCCTGAGGAGAGCAAAAAACCAGTCCCATTGGAAGTTGGCAAATGGGCTGTTTCTGGCCTCTGGACCCCTTCCGGGGGTGTGTGGAAGGCCGTTTTTGCCTTCCCCAGGCTCCTAGAGAGGCTCTGGAGACTGGGGAGAGCAAAAAATGGGCTGTCCCCACTCCCCCAGGCCCTCTGGAGGCAGGAAACAGCCTGTTTCCCTACTTCTGGTGGGCCCAGAAGGCCCGAAAATCAGCATGCGTGCACCGGAGCTGAGCTCGCGTACCCACTGATATGGCTCCTGTGGCACGCGTGTCATAGGTTTGCCATCACGGCTCTACATCGTCATTTTGAGGTTAGAAGATGATAGTCGTTTTGAGAAGAAGCCCTCCTTATATTACAATATCAGGCAACACGGAATCAACAGTAGAGACCTTCACGTCTCTAGGTGCTATGATCTCCAAGGACTTGAAATGGACACCTCACATTAGAACCGTCATTAAAAAGGCACAGCAAAGAATGTTCTTCCTGCGCCTACACATTACGCTCAGACCGCCCAAGGAGCTGCCGATACCGTTTTACAGAGGATTGATTGAGTCTGTTATTTTTATCTCCGTAATTGTCGGGCACAGCCACCAAACAGGAGAGGCACAGACTTCAACGGATAGTTAGGACGGCAGAAAAAACAATGGCAACCAGCCTTCCTTCCTTCCATCGAGGATCTGTATATGGTGAAAGAGGGCTGAGAAAATATCTACAGACCCCTCACCTCCTGGACGTAAACTGTTTCAGCTTCTCCCCTCAGGATGCTGCTATAGGGCGTTGCACGCCAAAACAACCAGACATAAAGGCAGTTCTCCCTTCCTGCCATCACTCTGCTGAAGAACTGCCGTATTTTTTGGACTATAAGATGCTCCGGACTATAAGACGCACATTAGATTTAAAGGAAGAAAACAAGAAAAAAAAATCTGCCTCTGCCTCTGCGTCCCGTTCGCTGCCGCCACAGCCCGTTTGCTATGGCCCATTTGCCGCCACCCTGGCTCATTCACCGCTGCTGCCCCGTTCGCCGCCGCCCATTTGCGGCACCTAGAACAGCTGATCAGCGCCGCGCCAACACCCCTCACTCCCGCCGCAAGATTCGTTCTATAAGACACACAGACATTTTCACCCTCTTTTTTTTGGGGGGGGGGGTGAGTGTGGAAGTGCGCCTTATAGTCCGAAAAATATGGTAATTCCTGCAACACAAGAGCCTTGGTAGTACAGGGGTTTAAGGCACCCTGTTATTAAGCTTATTAAGACCAGCTGCCTGCAATTACTGCAGGGTTCGAATCCCGCCAAGGCTCATGGTTGACTCAGCCTTCCATCCTTTCTAAGGTAGGTGAAATGAGGACCCAGTTTGTGGGGGCAATAAGCTGACTTTGTATAAATATACAAAAGGATGAAGGCTATTGCTTAGCGCATTGAAAGCCGCCCTGAGTCTCCGGAGAAGGGCGGCATATAAATCAAATTTTTTAAAAAAACAAAAAAAAACACTCATCTTCTCCTCTTTCCTACTATCTTCTCCTATTGGTTTCTTATGATTTATCAATTGTTGTTTGCAACTGATGATTAATGATTGTAACTAGGATTAATGATCTATGACCTATCACCTTGTTGTTTGGATGTACACTGTACACTGTACACAACTTATTATGCACTGGAGACAAATTCCTTGTGTGTACGATCACACTTGGCCAATAAAGAATTCTATCTATCTATCTATCTATCTATCTATCTATCTATCTATCTATCTATCAATCTATCAATCTATCTATCCTTCAATCAATATCCATCTGTCTGTCTGTCTGTCTATCTATCTATCTATCTATCTATCTATCTATCTATCTATCTATCTATCTATCTATCCTTCTATAATTATCTATCTATATCTATCTATCTATGCTTCTATCATTATCCGTCTCCCTCTCTCTCTCTCCTTCTATCATTATCCATCTCTCTCTCTCTCTCTCCTATCATTATCCATCTCTCTCTCTCTCTCTCTCCTTCTATCATTATCCGTCTCTCTCTCTCTCTCCTTCTATCATTAGCCGTCTCTCTCTCTCTCTCTCCTTCTAACATTATCCATCTCTCTCTCTCTCCTATCATTATCCGTCTCTCTCTCTCTCTCCTTCTATCATTATCCACCTCTCTCTCTCTCCTTCTATCATTATCCCTCTCTCTTTCTCTCTCTCTCTCCTTCTATCATTATCTATCTATCTATCTATCTATCTATCTATCTATCTATCTATCCTTCTATTATCTATCTATCTATCTATCTATCTATCTATCTATCCTTCTATCATTATCTATCTATCTCTCTCCCTCCCTCCCTCCCTTCCTCTCTCTCTCTATTTATCTATCTATCTATTTCTTCCTTGTCGAGGCCTTTTGAGAGAGCCAAAGCTTTTTCTTCTCCACAGTTCGAAACCCTAACTAGATCCTGGTACTTTGCAATAAGAAAGAAAGAAAGAAAGAAAGAAAGAAAGAAAGGAAGAAAGAAAGAAGAAAGAAAGAAAGAAAGAAAGAAAGAAAGAAAGAAAGAAAGAAAGAAAGAAAGAAAGAAAGAAAAAACACTGTTGTTCCTTTTCCCTTTGCCCTGTGCTGTGTCTTTTTCCAAACAGTGTGGAGGAGAAAGTGAGTGAGTGAGTGAGCGAGAGAGAGAGAGAGAGGAGTGCTCATGTATTGTTCTTTCTAAATGAAGGGCTCCATCCTGTCTCCTAAGGCTTGCCAAAACCTTCGCCTTTCTCCTCCTCCTCATTCCAGGAGACAGGCTGAAGCTCCCCAAGAGAAGCCAAGCAAGGGGGACCCCCCCCCATATCCCCATTCCCCTCACCCCACACCCCCAGGGCTGCCAGAAGCACCCGCTGTTGCTTTCCATCAGAGACAATTGTCTCGCCAAAGCTCCTCCACAAAGCCATTGTTATTTCTGCTGCTGACTGAGGCAATTAGATTAATTACCCGGGGAGGAATCCAAGGGTAGAAGGAAGACCTTCCCTTCACCCAAAATGGGGGGGAGAGACCTCTCCCAAAAAAACAGCTGCTTCGCTTGGCCTGCTGAGAAGGGCCAGGAAAGGCAGACAAAGGAAAGGCCTCGGTCTCTCAGCTCATCCACCGGAAGTAACCCCAGGGCTGCAATCTGGGGGGGGGGGGGAGAGGCCCACCCTTTGGGCTGCCCCTCTTCTGCCAAGCCGTGGGGGCTGGGGGGAGAAGGGGTGGGGAGAGTTCTGACCTCAAGCGTCTTTTTAAAAAATTCCCAGGAGCCCTCAGCTCTGCATCATCAGGGGTGCATCAGTTCTGCAGAGGAATTATTGAGTCCGTCATTTGCACCTCCATAACTGTCTGGTTTGGCTCTGCAACCCCACAAAACAGATTTAGACTTCGGAGGATAGTTAGAACGGCAGAAAAAACAATGGCTACCAACCTGCCTTCCATGGAGGACCTGTATACTGCACGAGTCAAAAAGAGGGCTGGGAAAATATTGACAGACCCCCTCGCATCCTGGACATAAACTCTTTCAACTCCTACGTCCTCAAAACAACGCTATAGAGCACTGCACACCAGAACAACTAGACACAAGGACAGTTTTTCCCCGAATGCCATCACTCTGCTAAACAAATAATTCCCTCAACACTGTCAAACTATTCACTAAGTCTGCATTACTATTAATCTTCTCATCGTTCCCACCACCCATCTCCTCCCACTTATGACTGTAACTTCATTCCTGGTATCCTTACGATTTATATTGATATTGTTTCCTGATTGCTTATTTGTACCCTGTGACTATCATTAAGTGTTGTACCTTATGACTCTTGACGAACGTTTCTTGTCTTTTATGCACACTGAGATCATATGCATGAAGATAAATTCCTTGTGTGTCCAATCCCACTTGGCCAATCAAGAATTCTGGAATATCGCATCCAGTTTTGGCTACCACACTGCAATGAAGATGTTGAGACTTTGGAAAAAGTGCAGAGAAGAGAAACTAAGATGATTAAAGGCCTGGAGACTAAAACATATGAAGAATGGAACTGGACATGGCTAGTCTAGAGAGAAGAAGGACTAGTAAGGACATGAAAACAGGCTTCCAGTATTTGAGGGGCTGCCCCAAAGAAGAGAGGGTCAAATTATTGTCCAAAGCACCAGAAGGCAGGACAGGAGACCATGGATGGGAACTAATCAAGGAGAGAAGCAACCTGGAATTAAGAAGAGCGGGTCATGAAAGGTCAGCAAGAAAACAACCAAGTTCAGAAAGTCTTCCTCCTTCTCTCTCCCCACTCCTCCTCCTCTCCACAAACTCCACTTCCGTCCAGCACTGATGATGTTCCTTAGTTGGGTCATGAAATGGCTGGAAGAAAACAACCAAGTTCAGAGAGCACCAGGGACCCTCCAGTCCTCCTCTTCCTCTTCCTCCTCCTCCTCCTCCTCCTCCTCCTCCTCCTCTCCACAAACTCCATTTCCTTCTAGCACTGATGATGTTCCCTACTTGGGTCATGAGATGACTGCAAGAAAGCCAGTAAGCTCAGAGAATATCAAGGACCCCACAGTTCTCCTCCTCCTCCTCCTCCTCCTCCTCCTCCTCTCCACAAATTCCCTTCTAGCATTGATGATGTTCCCTACTTGGGCCATGAAATGACTGCAAGAAAACCAGTAAGCTCAGAGAGCACTAAAGATCCCACAGTCCTCTTCTTCTTCTTCTTCCTCCTCCTCCTCCTCCTCCTCCTCCTCTACCATCACCATTTAATTTTAATCTCGTTGCTTCCGGCCCGACCAGGAGCCCAGAGTGGCGAAACGCTCCGCCGGAGGAATGGAACCGAATCTCCGTTTCCCAGGATAAGGTTGCAGGATCCAATCTGGGTCGGTTTTTACTGGACCAGAGATTTCGTCTTCCCAGCTTTCGGAGCTCATCCTCAGGGATCGACCCAGATTGGATCCCGCTCCGCCCGATGCCCAAGCAGGTGCTGCGCTGCGCTGCGCTGCCGTCTCCTTTTGGGGCATCTCCCACCGCCAGGTTGCACGGGAAGACCCCCATCTCCGCCAGTGCCTGTGTGGGGGGTGGGGGGAGCTTTCCAATATTTTTCCGCGGGGCTGAGTGGACCGGGAACCCGGCCGAAGGGGACACGCGCGCACCGGAGCCGCGTGGGAACTGAGCATGGCTGGTCTAGTGAAGAGAAGGACCAGGGGAGACAGGAGAGCATCTTCCAATATTTGAGGGGCTGCCCCAGAGAGGAGGAAGGAGGTCAAGCTGTTTTCCGAAGCACCCGAAGGCCAGACAAGGAAGAATGGATGGAAACTGATCAAGGAGAGATTCAACTTGGAAATAAGGCGAAATTTTCTGACAGTGAGAAAAATCAACCCATGGAACAGGAGTTGTCTTTGGAAGTTGTGGGAGCTTCATCCCTGGAGGCTTTGAAGAAGAGATTGGACTGTCCTCGGTCAGAAAGGGTGTAGGGTCTCCTGCTTGGGCGGGGGGGGGGCTGGACTAGATGACCTCTAAGGTCCCAACTCTGTTATTCTATCCTAAAACTCCCCGGGACTCGCGCGCGCTCTTCCGGGGCTCCTGCCTCTCTTCTGCTTGTCAGCCCACCCGAGAAGCGGCGTCAGGAAGTCGGGAGGGGAGGTCCTGCCCGGCAGACCCCCCCCCCCTCTTCCTCCTCCGGCTGGGCTTCCTCCGGCTGCCGAACACGCGGTGATCCCCTCTGCGCCCCCAAATCACCGGCGGGACCCTTAGCCCACCCACCCGCCCTTCCAAGACCCGGGCAGGGTCCAAACTGGAAGTTTTGAAACTCTTCCCGCACAGCCCCAGCCCCCGAGTGACTGGAGGGGGGGTCTCGAAGACCCCCACCCTCCCCAGAACCCCCCCCCCCCAGTTCCAACCTCGGCTGTTCCCTACCGGGTCCGGCGAGCGAGGCGGTGGGCGCCAGGATGCCGATGGCCACGACGGCAGCCGCCAGCCACGCGTGCAGCAGCAGCCCCCGCCCCCGCATGCCTCCCCGCCGCCGGCAGCGCTCGCAGTGATGTGGCATCCCCGGTCCGGCCCGGCCAGGCTCCGCTTTGCGCCCGTCCTGGGGCTCTGGCCGCTGCCCCAAGGGATGCCCGCCTCTTCGGAGGTATACGGGCCGGGTCGGGTTTCAGCGGCCGCCGGGGAGGGGGAGGGGAGGGGAGGGGGAGGAGGCTGGGCGGGGAAGCGGCCCCTCTGCCCCCCCCAACCTCCCCAGGCTCTGCCGAGAGGAGCTGGCCGGGCGCCGCGTCCCTGTTCGCCCTCGCAGAAGCCTCGGCGCCCCCGCAGCCTCCGCTGAAAAGAGCAGAGCGATCGGGGCTTCTCTGGTTGAAATCAACCTCTCCCAAACGGTCCAATTCTGACCTGGACGTCGGCAGATCCCAGCTCTCTTGGTCAAAGATCCCAGCTCCCTTGGCCAAGGATCCCAGCTCCCTTGATCCCAGCCCCCTTGGTCAAAGATCCCAGCTCCCTTGAGCCCAGCTCCCTTGGCCAAAGATCCCAG
The DNA here is from genome assembly GCA_037215915.1 of Pantherophis vulpinus. Taxonomy (NCBI): domain Eukaryota; kingdom Metazoa; phylum Chordata; class Lepidosauria; order Squamata; family Colubridae; genus Pantherophis; species Pantherophis vulpinus. The sequence goes on from JAXLNS010000008.1 coordinate 84,770,106, forward strand.
CTCCCTTGATCCCAGCTCCCTTGGCCAAAGATCCCAGCTCCCTTGATCCCAGCACCTTTGGTCAAAGATCCCAGCTCCCTTGGACAAAGATCCCAGTGCCCTTGGCCAAAGATCCCAGCTCCCTTGAACCCAACTCCCTTGGCCAAAGATCCCAGCTCCCTTGATCCCAGCTCCCTTGGCCAAAGATCCCAGCTCCCTTGATCCCAGCTCCCTTGGACAAAGATCCCAACTCCCTTGATCCCAGCACCTTTGGTCAAAGATCCCAGTGCCCTTGGCCAAAGATCCCAGCTCCCTTGAACCCAACTCCCTTGGCCAAAGATCCCAGCTCCCTTGATCCCAGCTCCCTTGGCCAAAGATCCCAGCTCCCTTGGTCAAGGATCCCAACTCCCTTGATTCCAGCGCCCTTGGACAAAGATCCCAACTCCCTTGATCCCAGCCCCCTTGATCCCAACTCCCTTGATCAAAGATTCCCCCTGAAGGTTGTGCTTAATGACAGCAATAGCCTCCTGTAGCATCTGAGGAATCTGCACTGCAGCCTGGAATCTCCCTCGGATTCTAAGCTTGGACAGACCACGTGATGGATAGCAACATCGCCCGTCTTGAATGACTTCGGTTGTAGTTTCATAATGTCAACTTTTTCACGGCCATAGCGTTAGGGTTGTTTTCTTCTCCTCTCTTGATGAGGCAATTCGGCAACTGATGAAATTGATTTTTATTCCTTCCAAGTCAAAAAAGAAGGAGGGGGAGCTGATTTTAAAGGGTTGTGTCATGGCCCCTGGGGAATGAGACTTAAAGAGACACTGTGGGGAGAGATGTGTCAAGTTTCGAGGTCGTCTCAAATAAATTGCATTTCAAACAAAGTCTTTGAAGAAAAACTCCTATTTATTAAGCACGGTATTCTAAACCTGACTACAATCGAAGCCAACACTGACTTCCAGCTCCAAAACCCTCCCTTTCCATTCCCCACTCCCCTGCACTCATTGGCCATCTTCCAAATCATTCTACCCCTAATCTACTCCAGCTCAAAGGAATTTCCCCCCTCCCATCCCATCTCCTAGGGGATATTATCTCCAGGGAAAATAAGTAGGTGAAAAGTCAAACGTCCCTTTCCAGATGCCTCCGCTTCTGCTTCTTATGTCAGCACTAGAGTAAATGCAGGTTGAAGTCCTGACATCATGCTTGTCAGGAACAAGCACTAAATTCATGTAGTTTTGGGTGCCATTGCCGATATTTGGAGTTCGCTGGACTTCCTGCCTTATTGCTGCCTTGTTCCTTTGCCTCATCAGACTTCTGACCTTGAAGCCATCATGTTAACAGTGTTTTGCTGGACTACTCAGTCAGAGGCTGCTGTGTGTGTGTGTGTGTGTGTGTGTGTGTGTGTGTGTGTGTGAGAGAGAGAGAGAGAGAGAGAGAGAGAGAGAGAGAGAGAGAGAGAGAGAGAGAGAGAGAGAGAGAGAGAGAGAGAGAGCATGGACGTGGGAGCATTTGGGGGAAAGTTGGAGCAATAAAGCGGAGTTCCAATGATCAGCTGGCTGTGTTGCCTCCTTGGAGCAATAAAGGGGCATTCCAATGATCAGCTGGTTGTGTTGCCTCCTTGGAGCAATAAAGGGGAGCTCCAATGATCAGCTGGTTGTGTTGCCTCCTTGGAGCAATAAAGGGGAGTTCCAATGATCAGCTGGCTGTGTTGCCTCCTTGGAGCAATAAAGGGGAGTTCCAATGATCAGCTGGCTGTGTTGCCTCCTTGGAGCAATGAAGGGGAATTCCCATGATCAGCTGGCTGTGTTGCCTCCTTGGAGCAATAAAGGGGAGTTCCAGTGATCAGCTGGCTGTGTTGCCTCCTTGGAGCAATAAAGGGGAGCTCCAGTGATCAGCTGGCTGTGTTGCCTCCTTGGAGCAATAAAGGAGAGTTCCAATGATCAGCTGGCTGTGTTGCCTCCTTGGAGCAATAAAGGGGAGCTCCAGTGATCAGCTGGTTGTGTTGCCTCCTTGGAGCAATAAAGGGGAGTTCCAATGATCAGCTGGCTGTGTTGCCTCCTTGGAGCAATGAAGGGGAATTCCGATGATCAGCTGGCTGTGTTGCCTCCTTGGAGCAATGAAGGGGAGATCCGATGATCAGCTGGCTGTGTTGCCTCCTTGGAGTAATAAAGGGGAGTTCCGAGGATCAGCTGGCTGTGTTGCCTCCTTGGAGCAATAAAGGGGAGTTCCAATGATCAGCTGGCTGTGTTGCATCCGTGCCTTGCCCAAGGTCATCACAGGTTTGCCTGAATTTTCTAAGAGTTTCCCGTTCAGTCAGGGAAGGGAGGGAAGGCAGTGACTCTTGTCCGGCTCTGACCTTTCCTTGGTGGGAAGGGGAGGCTGGGAATTTGGAAGGGGCCTGCCGGGGAGGAGAGCTTGAGAGCTCTGCAGCCTGAAGTCTGTTTTGGTGAATTGCTTTCCTGGCAGATGTCTCATAGCCAGACTAGGTAACTTCATCAGTGCTGGGAAGGAAGGAGGGTTAGATATAGAGTAACCGAGTTGGAAGGGGCCTTGTAGGTCATCTAGTCCAACCCCCCTCTGTTCAAGCAGGAGACCCTACACCATTTCTGACAGAGGGCAGCCCAATCTCTTCTTGAAAACTTCCAGTGATGAAGCTGCCACAACTTCTGAAGGCAACTTTGTTCCATCAGTTGATTGTTCTCACTGTCAGAAAAATTCTCCTTATTTCCAGGTTGAATTTCTCCTTGATCAGTTTCCATCCATTATTCCTTCTTCTGGCCTTCAGGTGGTTTGGAAAAATAGCTTGATCCCCTTCCTCCTCTCTGTGGCAGCCCCTCAAATATTGGAAGATGCTCTCCTGTCTCCCCTGGTCCTTCTCTTCACTAGACTAGCCATGCACAGTTCCTGCAACTGTTCATCGTATGTTTTAGCCTCCGGTCCCCTAATGATCTTGGTTGCTTGGTTTGCTCCCCATTTGTCTTCTGGGGTCTTTCCTGGCCAGGGTTGCTGGGGATGATGGTTTTGAGGTTCTGTGGTTGGGCTGTTTCCTGTTGACTTCTTTTGGCTGCTTCTTGATTGGGATTTCATTGACTTGATGGCTGTTGTGATGTTAACCTTGGAGTTGATCAGGCTGCCGATTAGATGGATTCCAGAATTAACATCAAACCGACAATCAAGTCAGCAACACTGGCTGAGCTGGAAACATTATCCTGTGGAACGACTTGCCTCCAGAAATTGTGAATGCTCCAACACTGGAGGTTTTTTTTAGAAGAAACTGGAATGGTATAGGTGCCACAGGTGGCACACAGAACCTTATCTGTGGGCACGTGAGTGTTGCCTCTAGCTCAGCTCCAGCGCACGTGTGCGTATCGGCCAGCTGATTTTCGGGCCTTCCAGGCCCACCGGAAGTCAGGAAATGGGCCGTTTCTGGCCTCCGGAGGGCCTCCGGGGTGTGTGGGGAAGGCTGTTTTTGCCCTCCCCAGGCGCCAAGAAAGCCTCTGGACTGGGGAGGGTGAAAAACGGGCCTACCGGGCCCATCGCGTGCCAAATCTGTTATTGGGATCTAGCATGATTCTGAGCTAGGCAGCCGTATAAATCGATTAACCAAATAAATTAGGTCAAGCTTCCCTTTTTCTCTAAAAAAAAAAAAAAAAAATGCAAGTATGCGTCGACACAAGTCATCTCATTCTATTGAATAGTTTTTAAATTCCCTATAACTCTTTGAGGATTTCCCTTTGAGGATATTTAATTAAAGTTAAGAGCGTTTCATGTGTTTAAAAACGTTTCTGATTTGGCCCCACAGTCAAGTTAGATGACTTTCCAATTGGGTCCCTGTCAAATTGTTGGAATACAGGTAGTCCTCGACTTACGACAGTCCATTTAGTGACCGTCCGAAGTTACAACGACATTGGAATAGGGACCGTTTTTCACACTTACGACCATTGGCACATCCCTACAGTCAGTCACGTCATCAAAATTCGGGAAGTCTGATTAGCTTAGTGACCATGTCACTGATTTAAGAACGGCAGTGATTCAACCTAAGCATTTATTTATTTTATTTATTTATTTATTTAAATTTTTATACTGCCCCCTCTCCCGAAGGACTCGGGGCGGTGAACAGCCAAAATTAAAAAACATACAATATAAACATTACAATACTATAAAACAAGATTAAATTTATCTATGGCTTCCCCCAATTTAAAACCCCTTACCCATAAAATTCACCAATTAAAAATTTTTTAGCCGAGAAAAGTCGGAAAAGGGGGCAAAAGTCCCTTCACAAATGTCTCACTTCGCAACATAAATTTGGAGCTCAATTGTGATTTGCCTGTACATCGTCCGAATGTATAATTTGCAACCACTACAATAACACCACTCAGCCAGTAGATGGCAGTGTTTGTAGGTTCGCTAGGTATAATCTAGGCTCTATACTCTATGGTCTTTTTGTGCAAAAGCAGAATTTCTGTTACAGTGACAGTTAAAAACAGTTAAGCAGCAAGTCCCTGGTGATAACCAAGGCGCTTTTTTGTTTTCCGGGGCTACACAAAACAGAATTTCTAACACAAATCAACATGAATCCCTGTATCACAACCTAAGACTCCAGCCAAATATTGTTGATCGGTGCACATCTTTATAAACATAATTGCTTATAAAACGAGGATAAAAACTGTTCTTCGCAGGGGCTGTTTTAAAAAAGGATGCTATTTTCCCCGATGCTGCTTCTCATCTGCACCCAGATTTGCAAGTTCGGTGCTGGGTTATTATTATTTTATTTTATTTTTTTAGTGTACGGCAAATACATGGACTTATATTGGTTCAAATGTTAATGTTCAGTCCATCCAGCCATTCAAGGACATTGGGCTGGTGTCAGCTTTTGATGGACATTCGGACACAATGTGGTGGATATTTTGTCGAGAAGCACCAGTGGTGGGTTCCTCCCGGTTCGGCCTGGTTCTGCCGAGCCGGTAGCGGTGATGATATGATGTCACCAAACCGGTTCTGCCCTCCCGCCCCCTCCCGCGTTATTCTTACCTTTTATTTGGCCCCACCCCCAATCTATTGCTGCCTCCTGAATCCCAGCTGATGGGCTAGAAGGAAAAAAAAACTATTTAAACTCTTACCGCAGGGCTTCAAAGGGCCGCCATACAGCTGATCAGTGGTAAAAGGCAGTTTGGTGGTAGACCGGTGCCTCCAAAAACAAATGAGTAGACCGGTGCCTGCAAAAATAAATGGGTAGACCAGTGCCTGCAAAAATACATGAGTAGACCAGTGCCTGCAAAAATACATGAGTAGACCAGTGCCTGCAAAAATAAATGGGTAGACCAGTGCCTGCGACATAAGGTGACATAAGCCAGTTCCCAGGGGTGAAATGCTCCTGGTTCGGACCGGATCGCCCGATCCGGTAGTGATGGAGGCGGGTGGTTCGGAGAACTGGTAGCAAAAATCCCTGCCCCTCCCCCCAATGTCCAGCTGAGCCGCGCAATCATCAGAGGCTTTTTTAAAAAAAAATTTAAAGCATTTTTTCTACAACCTCTTCAGTGGTTGTAGAAAAAATGGTTTTAAAAGCCTCTGATGATCCCAGATGAGTTGCCTGATCGGCAGAGGCTTTTAAAAGAAAAAAAAAAGCCTCTGCCGATCAGGCAACACAGCTGGGATCGTCAGAACCTTTTGAAAGCATTTTTTTACAACCTCTTCGCCGAAGAGGTTGTAGAAAAAATGGTTTTAAAAGTAAAATAAAAAATAAAAATTGGCCACGCCCACCCAGTCACATTACCCCCTCCACCAAGCCACGCCCACAGAACCGGTAGTAACGAATTTTAGATATCCCCACTGCCAGTTCCCCAAGGAAAACCAGAGACAACCAGGGACAATTCATTTTTCTAGAGATGTCATCTTGCTATTGTTGTTATATATAAATACTTTCCATCAGGGGTGGGATTCTCTTCCTGGGTGGGTGTGGCCATGGTGGGCATGACCTACTCGGCCTCCTGCACCATGGTGGTATGGGGGGGAGGTATTTTCACCCTCCCCAGGTTCCAGAGGCTTTCCTTGAGCCTCTGGGAGGCAAAAACGGGCCAGATTCCGGACTCTCCCCAGGCTCCGGAGGCTTTTCTCGAGCCTCTGGGAGGGCGAAAATGGCCTCCCATGGCTCTGGAAGCCCTCTGGAGGCCCTCTGGAGGCCAGAACGGGCCCATTTCCAGACTTCCAGAACTTCTGGGTGATCCGTTATTTGCCCTCCCAGAGCCTCCGGCAGGCCCTGCACTTACCTGGCATCCAAAACAGGCTGCGTGGAGACTCCTGGGAGGGGTGGGGTAGGTGGCCAGGGCCAGCCAGTCCTTGCAACTACCAATTCGATGAGCCAGATGTAAAATTAGCATCCAGTTTAACCCGAATCGAGCTGAACCGGCTGAATCCCAACCCGGATACTTCCTGCCAGCTAGGCAATCGCCCAACTCACCTGAGGAAGGGATCTGCTTTTTAAACATTTGAAGCACTGAATCAGGTTGCTCTCACACAAATATTGCCTGACTAGCCACTGAGCCACCTAGTCAGGCAATATTTAATATCTACTACCAACCCGTCCTATGAATTTCTCTTGCAGACTTTGCCTGACGTTTGAAGGAATCGCCGGGATGAAGCCTCAAGAGGCCGGAGACACACAAATCCAGGATCCCAAGTCCTTTTTCCTTTTGTAGAACCTCATAGTTCCTACCGGGTGTGTGTGAGTGTGTGTGCGGAGAGTGGAGAAAAAACAAGTTTGTCTGTTAGTTTGGAACGATAGGCATTTAGGGACAAAGGCATCTGATAAAGAATGGTAAAAACAGGTACCACGGTTTCACCATGCAAATTTACTGCTGACGTAGGAGCTTGTGAGATATTTCACCCTCCCTCTCTTGTCCCTCTCATGTTTGGGACTCACCGATGTGCTGGAAATGTAAGCTAGCACCAGGAACCTTCTACCATATGTGGTGGGCTTGTCCGAAAGCTAGGGATTTTTGGCATCAGACAAAACGATGGCTGGAAGAGATGTTAAATCAAAATATAGATCCAAAGCCAGAAAACTCTTTCTATTGGGTATCACAAAGGATAAATATAATAAAGGAACAATATATTTAATGTGGCATATACTAACGGCAGGGAGACTGGTCTTCGGGCAAAATTGGAAAAGTAAGGAGAACCCTCCCCTGAAGAAGAGATAATAAATAAGATACTGACTTGCACAGAAATGGACAGCTGACTCTAGAACTCAAAGACAAGGGTGAAACGGAATATCATGAAATCTGGAACAAAACGTATCAGTGGCTGGAGAGGAGGAGGAATGTCTGGATAGAGAAATATTGATAAGCCGAGAGTTGGAAAATTATTATGTTAGTGTTACGTGATAGGTAGGAATTGTATTGGTATCGAAAGTAATTTCCACAGACGAAGAGATTTACGTGTCTGAATTTTGATAGACTGTACAAAATTCATATATCGAATATGAATTGTATTAGTTGTAAGGTATAACTTGATGGAAATGTTGGAACCAGAAAAGTCGTACTGTGTCTAATGTTTTTAACTGTATATTTAATAAAAAAAAACTTTAAAAAGAAAAAAGAAAGAAAGAAACCTCAGTCACGCCAGGCCTCCAAACATCCAGGCCAAACCCCAAATTATTTTTCAACCCTAGCAGGCCAGAAGTGGGGAGAGGTCTTAGCAAATTCCAGGGCTAACAAAGAGTAACCCAACTATGAATCAAGAGGTGATGACACTGTCCCCCCAACTCCAGATCCTTAAGACAAAAATCCTGATTCTCCTGGGTTCCCTCCCTACACCTGTGAGCGAAACCCCCTCGATAAGAAAGATCAGAGCCTTAAAAAAAAAATTGGAGCGTGTGGAAAATTGGCACCTGCTCTTCCCACCTGTCACAGGCCAAGCGTGTTAAACTCCTAACCAGCTCATCCACAGAGGACACTCCCTGAAGAAGAGGACTCACTGTCAGAAGGAACGAAAGACTGCAATGAACGAGAATTGTTCACCTAAAGGATCAATGATAGATTTCAAAGTTAGCATTATGACTCACACACCCTTATAATGGAACTAGCTGGATACCCGTGCCCTGCTACGAAACTATGATGGGAACTTGATAAATCCTCCCTCCCTCTATATCTATCTATCTATCTATCTATCTATCTATCTATCTATCTATCTATCTATCTATCTATCTATCTATCTATCTATCTATCATCTATCTATCTATCTATCTATCTATCTATCTATCTATCTATCTATCATCTATCTATCCAACCATCCATCTATCATCTCTCTCTCCCCCTCCCTCCTTTCCTCCCTCCCTCCCTCCCTCCCTCTATATCTATCTATCTATCTATCTATCTATCTATCTATCTATCTATCTATCTATCTATCTATCTATCTATCTATCGATCCTTGGTAGTACAGGGGTTTAAGGCACCCTGTTATTAAGCTGGTTATTAAGACCAGCTGCCTGCAATTACTGCAGGGTTCGAATCTCGCCAAGGCTCAAGGTTGACTCAGCCTTCCATCCTTTCTAAGGTAGGTGAAATGAGGACCCAGTTTGTGGGGGCAATAAGCTGACTTTGTATAAATATACAAAAGGATGAAGGCTATTGCTTAACGCACTGTAAGCCGCCCTGAGTCTTCGGAGAAGGGCGGCATATAAATCAAAATTAAAATTTTTTTTTTTTAAAAAAAATCAATCAATCTATCCCACCTCCTTCCCACCTTCCCTCCCTCCTTCCCTCCCTCCATCTCTATCTATCTATCTATCTATCTATCTATCTATCTATCTATCTATCTATCTATCTATCTATCTATCTATCCAACCATCCATCTATCATCTCTCTCTCCCCCTCCCTCCTTTCCTCCCTCCCTCCCTCCCTCCATCTATATCTATCTATCTATCTATCTATCTATCTATCTATCTATCTATCTATCTATCTATCTATCTATCTATCCCACCTCCTTCCCACCTTCCCTCCCTCCTTCCCTCCCTCCATCTCTATCTATCTATCTATCTATCTATCTATCTATCTATCTATCTATCTATCATCTATCTATCTATCTATCTATCTATCTATCTATCTATCTATCTATCCAACCATCCATCTATCATCTCTCTCTCCCCCTCCCTCCTTTCCTCCCTCCCTCCCTCCCTCCATCTATATCTATCTATCTATCTATCTATCTATCTATCTATCTATCTATCTATCTATCGATCGATCAATCAATCAATCAATCTATCTATCCCACCTCCTTCCCACCTTCCCTCCCTCCTTCCCTCCCTCCATCTCTATCTATCTATCTATCTATCTATCTATCTATCTATCTATCTATCTATCTATCATCTATCTATCCAACCATCCATCTATCATCTCTCTCTCCCCCTCCCTCCTTTCCTCCCTCCCTCCCTCCCTCCATCTATATCTATCTATCTATCTATCTATCTATCTATCTATCTATCTATCTATCTATCTATCTATCTATCTATCGATCCTTGGTAGTACAGGGGTTTAAGGCACCCTGTTATTAAGCTGGTTATTAAGACCAGCTGCCTGCAATTACTGCAGGGTTCGAATCTCGCCAAGGCTCAAGGTTGACTCAGCCTTCCATCCTTTCTAAGGTAGGTGAAATGAGGACCCAGTTTGTGGGGGCAATAAGCTGACTTTGTATAAATATACAAAAGGATGAAGGCTATTGCTTAACGCACTGTAAGCCGCCCTGAGTCTTCGGAGAAGGGCGGCATATAAATCAAAATTAATTAAAAAAAAAAAAATCAATCAATCTATCCCACCTCCTTCCCACCTTCCCTCCCTCCTTCCCTCCCTCCATCTCTATCTATCTATCTATCTATCTATCTATCTATCTATCTATCAATCAATCAATCAATCAATCAATCAATCAATCAATCTATCCCACCTCCTTCCCACCTTCCCTCCCTCCTTCCCTCCCTCCATCTCTATCTATCTATCTATCTATCTATCTATCTATCTATCTATCTATCTATCTATCTATCATCTATCCATCCATCCATCCATCCATCCATCTATCATCTCTCTCACCCCGTCCCTCCCTCAATCTCTCTCCATCTCTATCCATCCATCCATCCATCCATCCATCCTATCTCTCTCTCCCCTCCCTCCCTCTCTCTCTCTATCTATCCAACCATCCATCCATCTATCATATCTCTCTCCCACTCCCTCCTTTTCTCCCTCCCTTCCTCCCTCTATATCGATCAATCTATCCCACCTCCTTCCCACCCTCCCTCCCTCCCTCCCTCCCTCTATATCTATCTATCTATCTATCTATCTATCTATCTATCTATCTATCTATCTATCTATCTATCTATCTATCTATCTATCTATCTATCTATCCATCCATCATCTTTCTCTCCCCCTCCCTCCCTCCTTTCCTCTCTCCCTCCCTTTCTCTCTCTCTCTCTCTCTCTCCATCCATTCATCATCTCTCTCTCTCTCCCCATCCCTCCCTCCATCTCTATCCATCTCCCTCCCTCTCTCTCTCTCCTTGCCCCTCCCCCCCCGGATAATTTGGACGCTGGGCGCGATGAAGACCATCTCAAACCCACTAATATAAATCTTTATCAAGAGGAGTGTATTTTTTTGTGTATTTGGGAGGCTGCGTCAAAGTTATAAATGCAAAAGGAAAGACGAATTTAAAACCCGCTTTGGAGATTCGTGCAAATCCTGAGTGGCTGGATGAATTCTTCACACAGGGGGATTTAAGCAGAGCCCTGAGCATCTTCGGTGTTTTTCTCTGCATGAATGGGCAGGAAGGAGGGAATGGGCAAAGGGACGAGTGGACTGGAGGGATGAATGGGCAGGAAGGAGGGAATGGGCAAAGGGACGAATGGAGAGGAGAGGAAGGCGCAAAGGCTTGTTGGAGAGGAAGAGGGGGCAACCTGCCCCTTCCCCAGCTCTTCAGTTCCTTCCTCCCAGACCCCACTTTTTTTTCCAGCCCAAGGAACGGGCGGCCTCTAGTCCTGGGAATCCAGGGCACTCTGCACAAGCTCAGAGGGCTCCCGCTCCGGGCCTCGCGGCGGAAGAGCGAGGAGGGGCCGGGCCGGGGCCGGAGCCAGGTTGGCTCACCTGCCGCGCCCCTCCCCGCTTCCTCCTTCACCTGTCCACGAAGCAGGATTTCCTCCTCCGCCCCGGGCGAGCTGAGCCCCGCGGGCACCGCCATGGACAGCGCCGCGGCCGCCCGATCCCTCCTCGGCCTCTGCCTGCTGCTTTGCGTGAGTCCCTGCCCAACCCGCCACCCCCTGCCCAAGACCCCTGCCCACCAATCCCGCTGGGCTTGGCTGCAAACGCTGAACTTCGCGGGTCGCGTGTGAACGCGGATTCTCGGGCTTTGCCGGAGCCCGGGATGGACCCCAGCCCGGTGGCCAAGCTCAGATGGGATCTTGGAGGTCCTCTAGTCCATCCCCCTGCCAAGCTCAGATGGGCACCGCGGGGTCCTCTCCTTCGCCCCCTGGCTCCCCGTTGGGTCCGTTCTGTGAATTCCGACAGCAGAATCCGGGTCAAATGTAGAATGAATGATCTGGAAGGGACCCTGGAGGTCTTCTAGTCCAGCCCTCTGCTCAAGCAGAAGAACGGATACTATTTCAGATAAGTGACTGTCCAGTCTCTTCTTAAAAACCTCCAGGGATGGAGCACCCATAACTTCTGGTGGCAAGCTGTTCCACTGGTTTTTTTTTTTTTTTTTGCTTTAATGTCGGGGCCAAAATTATTTAATTTGATTTTATTCTATTTTTTAAATTTTGTATTGTATGTGTTTTTATTGTTTGGCTGTGAGTCCTTCGGGAGTAGGGCGGTATAGAAATCTAATAAATAATAATAATAATTTATATGCCGCCCTTCTCCGGAGACTCAGGGTGGCTTACAATGCATTAAGCAATAGCCTTCATTCTTTTGTATATTTATACAAAGTCAGCTTATTGCCCCCACAATCTGGGTCCTCAATTTACCCACCTTAGAAAGGATGGAAGGCTGAGTCAACCTTGAGCCTGGCGAGATTCGAACCTGCAGAAATTGCAGGCAGCTGGTCTTAATAACAGGGTGCTTTAGACCACTGTACTACCAAGGCTCTTTGGTGAATTGTCCTCATTGTTAGGAAGTTTCTCCTTAATCCCATCTTGCTTCTCTCCATGCTTAGTTCCCAACCGTTGCTTCTTGTCTTTGTCTTCTGGTGTTTGGAGAATAATTTGAGCCCCTCTTCTTTGTGGCAGCTCCTCAGATATTGAAACTTTGCTTAACTAAAGGGCCACCGTCACTGAGCGGTTAGACAGCATTACTTGGTCTGTTGTGTGGATGTTTGGGTGGTTTAGGGGGTGGGGAATTGCGGTGGGTGGGAGCGTGTTTGGGGATTGTCATGTGTGTGGGACCTGGTCTTTGGGTGTCAAGTAAATTTCGTTGTATGTGTACACTGTGTATACACATACAATGACAATAAAGTTTATTTATTTATTTAAACCTTCTTTTCTCTACTCAATTCCTGCAACTGTTCTTCAGATGTTTTAGTCTCCTTTAATCATCTTAGTTTCTCTTCCCTGCATTTTTTCCAAAGTCTCATTTTTTGGCTTTATAAAGTGATACTAATACTTCACGCGATTTTGATTCTATGCCTCTGTTTATACAACCGAGGATTGTATTAGCCTTTTTGGCTGCTACCGCACATGGCTGGTTCATCTTTAAGGGATTGTCGACTAGCACTCCATGGTCCCTTCTCACAGTTACTCTTTTTGAGCCAGGTCTCGTCTAAACTGTACTTATACCGTTGATTTTTCCTGCTCCTTCTCCCATTTATTCATTCTATTAATTGTTAGTATTAATTAGTTACTAATTAACGACTTTCCAACATGACTTTCATATCTAAGGTGGGGCTAGAACTTACCGTCTCCTGGTGATTGGCCCAAAATCACCCAGCTAGCTTTCATGTCTAAGGCGGGACTAGAACTCACCATCTCCTGGTGATTGGCCGAAAGTCATCCAGCTGGCTTTCATGTCTAAGGTGGGACTAGAACTCACCATCTCCTGGTGATTGGCCCAAAGTCATCCAGCTGGCTTTCATGTCTAAGGTGGGACTAGAACTCACAATCTCCTGGTGATTGGCCCAAAGTCACCCAGCCGGCTTCCATGTCTAAGGCAGGACTAGCACTCACGGTCTCCTAGTGATTGGCTGAAAGTTATCCACCCGACTTTCATGTCTAAAGCGGGACTAGAACTCACAATCTCCTGGTGATTGGCCCAAAATCACCCAGCTGGCTTTCATGTCTAAGGTGGGACTAGAACTCACAATCTCCTGGTGATTGGCCCAAAGTCATCCAGCCGACTTCCATGTCTAAGGCAGGACTAGAACTCACCATCTCCTAGTGATTGGCCCAAAGTCATCCACCCGACTTTCACATCTAAGACGGGACTAGAACTCACCGTCTCCTGGTGATTGGCCCAAAGTCACCCAGCTGACTTCCATGTCTAAGGCGGGACTAGAACTCACCATCTCCTGGTGATTGGCCCAAAGTCATCCACCCAACTTTCATGTCTAAGGTGGGACTAGAACTCACCATCTCCTGGTGATTGGCCCAAAGTCACCCAGCCGACTTCCATGTCTAAGGCAGGACTAGAACTCACAATCTCCTAGTGATTGGCTGAAAGTTACCCACCCGACTTTCATGTCTAAAGCGGGACTAGAACTCACAATCTCCTGGTGATTGGCCCAAAATCACCCAGCTGGCTTTCATGTCTAAGGCGGGACTAGAGCTCACAATCTCCTGGTGATTGGCCCAAAGTCACTCATCTGGCTTTCATATCTAAGGCGGGACTAGAACTCACAATCTCCTGGTGATTGGCCCAAAGTCACCCAGCTGGCTTTCATGTCTAAGACGGGACTAGAACTCACTATCTCCTGATGATTTTTCTTCTTTAGAAAAGCGGGATAACATCGGGAAGGGAAACGCTGCTGACCACGCCAATAACTCCCGAGATTCAGCGCAAGACATTTTCTGAGGATTTTATTCACCTGAATGTTCGGAACAAAAAGCTGCGGAATAGCGTCGGCCTTTCGGTGGCCTATTTCTGCTCAAAACCCTGCATCGTAACTTTAGAAGCGAAAGCCTCCTTGGAGTTCAGGAATACCGTATCGGTGTACAAGAAACGATGGGAAGGGGATCGCGTCCGGAAGAATCGGACGATCAGGTTGACTTTCCCAAGTAGTATGGTCTTCAGAGACGATTACCTGATCAAACGATCGCTAAATGTAGGGTATGTGATCCTCTACACCTGGATTACTCACAAGGCGGCCCTGGTCCACCACGCCCCGCAAGCGGAAAGCTACTGGCAGGCCATTGTACGGGATTACAGTTTTTTGGATCCAGTTCCACCTTTTCAACGTCCGTTCAAGGAACATAAGATGTGCTTGACCTGGAGCACGGAACAGACGTGGAAACTCCGAGCAAACAGGATACCGCGGTGTCCCCACGAGAACGGTAGGGAAACACGCGGATTTCTTCTCACTGGCAACCACGTTGTGAGTTTGCAGCTATTGAGTACAGCCAACAATCGCTCATTTAGCGATTGTTACAACAGCGCTATATGATTGTTTTTCACAACGACGACCGTTGCTGCACCGGTGACGCAGCGGTTAGAGTGCAGTCTGGCAGACTATTTCTGCTGTCTGCCGGCTGCCTGCAATTTAGCAGTTCGAATCTTGCCAGGCTCAAGGTTGACTCAGCCTTCCATCCTTCCAAGGTTGGTAAAATGAGGATCCAGATTGTTGGGGGTCAAGAGGCTGACTCTGTAAACCGCTTAGAAAGGGCTGCAAAGCCCTGTGAAGTGATATTGCCCTTCCTTCCTTCCTTCCTTCCTTCCTTCCTTCCTTCCTTCCTTCCTTCCTTCCTTCCTTCCTTCCTTCCTCCCTCCCTCCCTCCCTCCCTCCCTCCCTCCCTCCCTCCCTCTCTTCCTTCCTTCCATGGTGGCAGAGTGGTTAGAATGCAGTATTGCAGGCTAACTCTGCCCATTGTCAGCAGTTTGATCCTGACTGGCTCAAGGCCTTCCCTCCTTCCGAGGTCAGTAAAATGAGGACCCAGATTGTTGGGGGCAAGAGGCTGACTCTGTAAACCACTTAGAGACAGCTGTAAAGCCCTGTGAAGCGGTATATAAGCATAAGGACTATGGCTATTGCTATCCCTGTAGTCACATGATTTACATTCAGATGCTTGGCCACCGGTTCATATTTACGACGGTTGAGGTGTCCCATGATTGCCTTTTGCAACCTTCTAACCAGCGGAGTCAACGGGGATGCCCGAATCAGTGTTACTGATTTAAGAACCGTAATGATTCATTTAACAAGTGTGGCGTTGTTGTTTTTTTTAAAAAAGCCGTCCAATGGGACAAAACTCACTAAACGTATTTCATAAATTCTAGGCTCAATTGTGGTCATACGTCGAGGATTCGCCGTATTGACATAGAGGTAGTCCTTGACTTACAATGGTTCGTTTAGCAACTGTTCCAAGTTGCAGCGGCACTGAAAAAGTGTTGTTACGGATATACGGTCTGCTGAAACGAAGCAAAGTTATGACTGACACTTGTGAGGAGACCGGGAAGCGTGGAATTGTGGAGTCCGTCTGGCAAGAACAAAGAATGCGTATTCACAGGGGTGTAAAGCTTGTGACAATTCTGGGTGCTTAGAAAGCTGATAAAAGTAAGAAAGAGTTAGGCATCCTGCAGACCTCGGTTAGACGTTAGTGATAGAGATGGCTTGGAGCAAATAGAACGTGTATGAGATAACTCCTGAAGCATTCATTAGCCAAGGTTTAGGGATGGCTAGAGACCAACAGAATATTTATTTATTTTATTTTATTTTATTTTATTGATTTCTATACCGCCCTACTCCCGAAGGACTCAGGGCAGTGCACAGCCAAACGATAAAATACATACATACAAAATTTAAAAGTGGAATTAAAATCAAATTAAATAGTTTTGGCCCAGACAAATTAAAACTCCAATCAATTTAAAACCTATTTTAAAATTTGAATATATAAAATACTATAAAATACTAAAAAATTAAAAATCTTTTATAAAAGAGGGGGAAAATTAGGCCAGGCCCGCCTGGTGAAATAATAAGGTCTTTAGAGCACAGCGGAAGGTGCGCAGATCCGGGATCCTCCGTATCTCCGGGGGGAGCTCGTTCCAGATAGTAGGTGCCCCCACAGGGAAGGCTCTCCCCCTGGGGGCCGCCAGTCGGCATTGTTTGGCCGACGGCACCCGGAGGAGCCCCTCTCTATGGGAGCGTACCGGCCGGTGGGAAGCTATTGGTGGTAGTAGGCGGTCCCACAAATACCCAGGTCCTGAGCCATGGAGCGCTTTAAAGGTGGTAACCAAAACCTTGAAGCGCACCCGGAAGACCGAATAATCGTTAGATCATTACTAAAAAATTATTAGGTGATATTTCTTATATATCCCACCTCACTTCGCCTTCTGCTTTAGTGAAGAAGTATAAGGCCGTGATGGCGAACCTATGGCACACGTGCCACATGTGGCACGTGGAACCATATCTGTGGGCATGTGAGCATTGCCCTATCTCAGCTCCAGTGCACATGCGCGTGCTGGCCACCTGATTTTCGGGCCTTCTGGGCCCACCAGAAGTCGGGAAACAGGCCTTTTCTGGCCTCTGGATTTCCTCCGGAGGGGTGGGGAAGGCTGTTTTCGCCCTCCCCAGGCTCCTAGAATGCCTCTGGAGCCTGGGGAGGGCAAAAAACAGGCCTCTGTGCCATCACGTGCCAAAAGCGGGGGAGACCGCGGGGGTGGTGGGCGCATTGAATTATGGGTGTGGGCCCGCACACGTGTGACCTCCCTGTGCTCCCCCCCCACTTTTGGCACATGACGGCAAAAAGGTTAGCCATCACTGGTATAAGGCTTTCTTAATTCTATTATCCAGGGTTCCTAGGCATTTTCTGGACAGGACCCCTTTTCTTGGAGCACTTCAATAAAAGGAGAGAAAACCTGCACCTCCTGTCTGGTGTTTTTCATTGGCCTTGGCACCGAGCTCAGACCCGAATTGGGGACCACAGTTATGTCCTGTTCTCAAAACTATCAGAGCCACAGTCAAAATTTGGGTGCTCGTCAGTTGGCATGCATTTAAGATGGTTGCAGCATCCCGAGATCACCATTTGCTGCCTTCCCAGCCGGTTTCCAAAAAAAAGCAAAGTCAATGAGGGAAGCTGGATTCGCTTAACGACGGGACGATTCCCTTAACAACCGCAGTGTTTCATCAGAGAGCTGAGTGAGAATGTGAGCGAAAGAATTCTTGAGGGTTTTTTTTTTTTGTTATGTAAAACCAATCAAAACTATTTTATTTTTTTACAGACCTGATGGACATCCTCAACTTTCCGTATGCATCCAGTGGAGAGGGGACAGGAATCGTGAAGAAGTTTCAGAAATTTAAAAACAGAGAGCTTGAAGCCATCCGGAAAGATCATACGAGTTATCCAACGTAAGCAGTTCCTAACAATAAAAGAACGTTTATTCTTTTCTGAAATGTGTATAGGCTGCGCGCTTATTTACCCTGTGACATTTTCGCAAAGCTACTTAGGCGGCTGGATTAAACTTTTCTCAAGATCTCAAACTTCGGTGGCAATAATGAAGCTATTTAGTTAAATGCCTATCTTTCGGAGGGCTTCTTGCAAAGGTAGAGATGGGCATGGAAGGGATGAAATCAGGGGTGGGCTTCAAAGATTTTAGCAAGGGCTTCAAAATCTTTTAGCAAAGATTTTAGCATGCCCACCCATTAATTGTCCTCACTGTGAGGAAATTCCTCCTTAATTCCAGGTTGCTTCTCTCCTTAGTTAATTTCCATCCATTGTTTCTTGTCCTGCCCTCCGGTGTTTTGGAGAACAGGTTGAGAGTAATTAACTAACCCAGTTCCTGATGGGCCTTTGAGCTGACCTACAGGGAAGAGTCTGAGGAGTTGTCCAAGGGAGACATCACCCTAAAATATCGTGGATATTGCTATTCACTACATGGCTTGTGAAGATATGTCGCCTTTTCCATCTCAACCTTACTCGTCGCTTTTTGTATCAATATATGTCCTTCAGTGGAAACATCTCAATGGACCCTTTTCCATTTAGGCGAAGAGATAAAATCAACATTACACCTGCTTTGAAGTGATTGGATGTTATTCAGTTAGACAGTAAGCTGTTTCTCACCAGCCTTTTGTGTTTGTACAGCTTTACAATCTCGGCCTGGCTTTATTTGCTGTGCTACTGTGAGAGATCGTTGTGTGGCATCCTATATTTCATCGATTCGAGAGAAATGTACGGCACCCCTTCTGTATTTCTAACCAATACAGGTAAGAAGAAGAAAATTCCAGGTTGATTGAATTAACGCTGCCTTAAATCCAAAGCAAATTTAATTTAATTTTAATTTGATTTGGCATGCGACGGCAAAAAGGTTAGCCATCACTGGTATATAACAAGAATCTAGTCAACTAAGAAGTCAGCATTAAACTGGCTCTAGATATAGTAAGTTAAACAGAAATCAAGGCTTTGATAGCTTCTGGGAACGTAATGACTCCAGGCTTATTCCTCTCTTGCCTCTGCCCTCAGGCCCTGCCTATTCTTCCCCAATCTATTTAAAACGTTATATATAAAAAAGCCCAGAATCGAGTGGATGTGACTCCACTGAGCTAGAGCTGTAGAAAGATCTTGGTTACGTAGGAAAAACCTGACTAAAAGAAAAACACACATAAAGCCTACGAAAAAGTAAGAAAATAGATATTGTACCTTTACAGGGAGGATACATGAGATGTGGGTGTGGCTTATTGATGATGGCTAACGAGCCAGAAATAGATCTATATAAGTCTCTCACTAGGCAGCATAGGGCAGCATCGGGCCTACTGGCTGCCAGAAGGGGGGAAAAAAAAAAGCCCAGAATCGAGTGGATGTGACTCCACTGAGCTAGAGCTGTAGAAAGATCTTGGTTACGTAGGAAAAACCTAAAGAGTCACCAGGAATCCAGCTCAACTGGAAAGGGATTGTACGTATGAAGTTCGTCAGTGAGAAATCTACTTTGACCCTAAGTATCTTTATGGTTTGGGGAATCACATTTCAGGTTATCTTCACATCCAAATGCACCGTGTCAAAGGAGGGGATCTTGCAGTGAAGACCACGTTCCCCCTTCCTCTAAAGCGGTGGTTTCGACTTGATCTCTCCATTAATGGACAAGAGGTATATATATCTCTCTCTACTTCCCTCCCTCTTTCTCCATTCCTCCCTCTCTCTCTGTTTCTCTCTCCCTTCCTCCCTTTCTCTGTTTCTCTCTCCTCCCTCCCTCTCTCTCCCCCTCTTTCTCTCTGTTTCTCTCCCTCCCTCCCCTCTCTCCCTCACCCCCCTCTCTCTCCCTCCCTCTTTCTTTCTGCTTCTCTCCCTCCCGCTCTCTCTGTTTCTCTCTCTCCTTCCCTCCCTCTTTCTGTTTCTCTATCCCCCTCCATCTCTCTCTCCCTCCCTCTCTTTTTCTCTCTCTGTTTCTCTCCTTCCCTCCCTCTCTTTCTCCCTATTTCTCTTCCTCCCTCTCTCTCTGTTTCTCTCTCTTCTTCCCTCCCCCTCTCTGTTTCTCTTCCTACCTCTTTCCTTCCCTCCCTCTTCTCTTTCCCTCTCCCTCCCTCCCCCCCTCTCTCTGTTTTTCTCCCCCCCTCTCTCTCTCCCTCTCTGTCTCTGTCTCTCTCTCTCTCTCACACGCACACACCCTCCATACATTGGCTTTATACTAGCATAATCGTCTTGCCTTCCCAAAAGAATTCTGGGTATTGTAGGAGATTGAAGTACATTTTTTCTATGAGAGAGGTGAAGACACTGCAGTTGCTCTTGGTTCAGTTGTGCCATTGCAACAACTCTCTTTGGTAGTATCCTGACTTAGGTGGATACTACTGGCTTAGAGGGAGACTTCCTAAGCCTTGGAAGCTTTAATAGATATTTATTTATCCCACCAATAAATTATCAGACCATGAATCTGTGCCAGGGGTGAAATCCAGCAGGTTCTGACAGGTTCTGGAGAACCGGTAGCGGAAATTTTGAGCAGTTCGGAGAACCAGCAAATACCACCTCTGGCTGGCCCCAGAGTGGGGTGGGAGTGGAGATTTTGCAATGTCCTTCCCCCAGGAGTGGGGAGGGAATGGGGATCTTGCAGTATCCTTCCCCTGCCACGCCCACCAAGCCACGCCCACAGAACCAGTAGTAAAAAAAATTGGATTTTTACCACTGATCTGTGTCCTCGGAGGCACAGCATCGGCCCAGCTTTTACAATGTTTATAGAGAAGGTGTAAATTTGAGATGATCTCTCAAAATGTAAAGGAGGACGTCTTACCCCTACAGATAGGATTTTGAAGGTTTAATTTTTAACCTTCAACTGAACACTGTAACCAAAACTTCCAGACCAGACCTGGAAATTTGTATTGATTTCGCTGATTGTAACATGCACATTTTCAGAACTAATATTTAACTTTTTCTTTCAGATCGATATAGCCATTGTTGGGAAGAATATGAATATCTTTCAACGCCAACGTTTTAAGTAAGGCCAACTTCTCTATTCATATAAGTGCCATGGTTTATATGCTTATTTATATTTTACATTTTTTTGATTATGGAGAATTATAGAGCTATTATAATGTGAATGATGTAGGAATAGTACAGGGTCAGCTATATGAACACTGAAGGACCCTCTTTATTCACATTATTATAAGAAAGAAATGTGCTTGTTTAGAGATTACACTAAGTCAGCTAAATTCCATTCTTGGTAATATATATCTTCTTCTGAGGGGCCTAGCTGTCAAGAATGCAAGGACATCCATCTGAAACAAAAAGTTACTTATTATCCAAAGCAGCCATGAATCTACGCCTCAGCAATCACAGAACTGAGGAAGGTTGTTTAGCTAAGATAATCTTATGAACTAGAAAATAATGTAGGAATTTAGTAATTAGAAAGTGTCAATTATCATGTAACAAATGTATGTTAACCATATATGGAAAACTGCTGTGCTCGCAAAATCCTTTGTCTTGAAGATGTATAAAAGCAGTTGTATCAGAGCAGATTCAAATCTGGTTCTGAAACTGCGCAATAAAACTGTCTCTGGATGACCCAGGAATGTTGTTTGGTCCCATCATTCCATAACAATTATAGTATTGTTTCATGCCTTTGAAATAATTGTCCCCACGATAATGCTCCAGATTTATTACAGAAACTTTACATTCAATAGGAAAAATATAGTATCTAATAAAGTATTTTATTTACATTGTCATGTAAGACTCGGGGGTGCCATTTGAGTGATGATATCCACTGTTTTGGACTTGTCTCAAATCACATCTCAGATCTCAGATTAACGGAGTTGGAAGGGACCTTGTAGGTCATTTAGTCCAACCCCCCGCCCAAGCGGAAATTTTGAGTAGTTTGGAGAACCGGCAAATACCACCTCTGGCTGGCCTCAGAGTGGGGTGGGAATGGAGATTTTGCAGTACCCTTCCCCTGGAGTGGGATGGGAATGGAAGTTTTGCAGTATCCTTCCCCCAGGAGTGGGGTGGGAATGGAAGTTTTGCAGTATTCCTTCCCCCAGGAGTGGGGTAGGAATGGAGATTTTGCTGTATCCTTCCCCCAGGAGTGGGGTGGGAATGGAGATTTTGCTGTATCCTTCCCCCAGGAGTGGGGTGGGAATGGAGATTTTGCAGTATCCTTCCCCCAGGAGTGGGGAAGGAATGGGGAATTTGCAGTATCCTTCCCCCCGGAGTGGGATAGGAATGGAGATTTTGCAGTATCCTTCCCCCAGGAGTGGGGAAGGAATGGGGATTTTGCAGTATCTTTTCCCCAGGAGTGGGGAAGGAATGGAGATTTTGCAGTACCCTTCCCCTGGAGTGGGATGGGAATGGAAGTTTTGCAGTATCCTTCCCCCAGGAGTGGGGTGGGAATGGAAGTTTTGCAGTATTCCTTCCCCCAGGAGTGGGGTAGGAATGGAGATTTTGCTGTATCCTTCCCCCAGGAGTGGGGTGGGAATGGAGATTTTGCTGTATCCTTCCCCCAGGAGTGGGGTGGGAATGGAGATTTTGCAGTATCCTTCCCCCAGGAGTGGGGAAGGAATGGGGAATTTGCAGTATCCTTCCCCCCGGAGTGGGATAGGAATGGAGATTTTGCAGTATCCTTCCCCCAGGAGTGGGGAAGGAATGGGGATTTTGCAGTATCTTTTCCCCAGGAGTGGGGAAGGAATGGGGAATTTGCAGTATCCTTCCCCCTGGAGTGGGGAAGGAATGGGGAATTTGCAGTATCCTTCCCCCTGGAGTGGGGAAGGAATCGGGATTTTGCAATATCCTTCCCCTGGAGTGGGGAAGGAATGGGGAATTTGCAGTATCCTTCCCCCTGGAGTGGGGAAGGAATCGGGATTTTGCAATATCCTTCCCCTGGAGTGGGGAAGGAATGGGGATTTTGCAGTATCCTTCCCCTGCCCCACCCACCAAGCCACACCCACCAA
>JAXLNS010000008.1:84797620-84860120 GCA_037215915.1 Pantherophis vulpinus
GGAAGGAGGGAGGGAGGAAAAAAATGAAAAGGAAGGAAATGAAAATGAAAAGGAAGGAAGGAAGGAGGAAAAAATGAAAAAGAAGAAAATGAAAATGAAGGAAAGGAGGAAGGGAGGGAGGGAGGGAGGGAGGAAGGAAGGGAGGAAGGACGGACTAGCAATAACACTTAGATTTATATCCCGCTTCACAGTGCTTTTACAGCCTGCTCTAAGCGGTTTACAGCCTCTTGCCCCAAACAATCCGGATCCTCATTTTACTGACCTCGGAAGGATGGGAAAACTGAGTCAAGTGGTTGAGAAATGCTTGAGCAAGGGACTGGACTAGAAGACCTCCAGGGTGCCTTCCATCTCCGTTCTGTCTGATTGATCAATCGACTGGGCTCCTCCTTCCACGTTTCTGAATTTGCTCTTGTTTATTTGCGATTGGCAATATGATATAATGCTACTTTTCTGGCGTTGACCCAAAGGCTTCCCCAGTGCTGATTCGATTGCCAACTGTCTCATCCTTTGCAGGGATTGCTCTACAGCTTGGTTGCAGCTCAGGAAGGGGACCGGCTGGCTTTGATGAATCTTGGCTATAAGCACTACCGAGGGATTAATAATTATCCCCAGGATCTTGAGGTCTCGTATGCTTACTATAGTGACGTGGCTCTAAAGACACCCCGTGATCAACAATCCGGAGGAGATCAGGTAAAGGGATTGTCTCTGGCAGACATATTCTCCTGGCTGATTCTTTCAACGCACTGCTAAAATATAATCAAGTAATCCTCGACTTACGACCGCAATTCAGCCCGAACTTTCTGTGGCTGAGAAATTCGTTCAGTGAGTTTTGACCCATTTTACAACCTTGCTGGCCCCAGTTGTTAAGCAAATCACTGCAGTTCTTCAGTTAATAATATGGGGGTAAAGCGAATTTGGCTTCCCTGTTGAACTTTCCTTGTCAGAAGGATCGCAAAAGGGGATCGCCTGATGCCGTCACACTGCAACCGTCATAAGTATGAATCAGTGGCCAAGCATCTGAATTTTGTGCGCATGGGGGATGCCGCAATGGTCGTAAGTGTGAAAAAGGGCCGTAAATCACTTTTTTCAGTGCTGTTGTAACTTTGGACGGTCACTAAAGAGACTGTTGTAAGTTGAGACCACCTGTATTATGTTGCCTGGCTAGATGGCAGCACCAAAACATCTGCAATTGGTTTTGAAAAGCTAAGAAGGTTTGAACTTGGTTAGTATTTGGATGCGAGGCTGTTTGGCAATTCCAGGGCTTTAGGCTAGACTGAAAAGTCAAACATATCCATAACAATCCACTATTCATGTCAAGGAAATAATCCCTCCCTCTCCTCTCTCCCTCTCCCCCCCTCTCATCTCTCATTCTCTCTCTCTCTCATCTCTCTCATCTTTCTGTTTTTCTATTTGTCTCTCTCGGTATCCTTTCTCTCTCTCTCATCTCTCTCTCTCTCAGCTATCTATCTCTGCATCATTCTCTCTCTCTCTCTCTCTTTCTCTCTGTATCTCTCTATATCTCAGTATCTCTTATCTCTCTTTCTTTCTCTCTCTCTCTCTCTGTGTATCCTCTCTCTCTCATCTCTCATCTCTCTCTCTCTCAGCTATCTATCTCTGTATCATTCTCTCTCTCTCTTTGTTTCTCTCTGTATCTCTCTATATCTCAGTATCTCTTATCTTCCTTTCTTTCTCTCTCTCTCTCTCTGTATCCTCTCTCTCTCATCTCTCATCTCTCTCTCTCTCAGCTATCTATCTCTGTATCATTCTCTCTCTCTCTCTTTGTTTCTCTCTGTATCTCTCTATATCTCAGTATCTCTTATCTTCCTTTCTTTCTCTCTCTCTCTCTCTGTATCCTCTCTCTCTCATCTCTCATCTCTCTCTCTCTCAGCTATCTATCTCTGTATCATTCTCTCTCTCTCTCTTTGTTTCTCTCTGTATCTCTCTATATCTCAGTATCTCTATTACATTTATGGGTCAACAGTCATCTGAGGAGACTCGGTGCCTGAACAACATTTGTTTATTAACAATCTTCCACAAGAACGTACTTCAGCTCCCGCGCTTTGACAGCTCATTTATATGCCGAGCTGTCAATGTATTAACCAATCACAACTCCTGTAACAACGATAACCAATAAGAACTCATGTATAATTAACCCGGCCGCTAGAGGCCGTAGCAACGGAACCCAGTATGCAACACTCCTTCCCACCATGTTCGCACGTGCGCTGTCATGCGTAATCACTTAGATACGCCGGGCGCCGCCGAATCCTCCCTGATCTTCTGGGCTCCACCCCTTCCAGCTGGTTCGGCGGCAGGTTTGACTCTGCCGACCTTCCTTGTGTAATTCCCTGGCTTCCAACATCCCCGGCCTCCCCTACTCCTGGGGGATCGATTTTCATGGGGGCACTTACTGCCGGCACTTCAGGCGGTTGTATTCCTGCAGGTTGCGGTGGGTCTAACACGTCCATATTCGCCGTGTTTGGCCACGAGCTCTGGTGCCCACTCCCATCATGACTAGTTGCAAATACCCTCCTGGATCTCAGTTGATCCTTATGTCGTTTCCAAATTCTACCTTGATCAACTTCTACTTGGTATGAACAAGGCCCAACTATTCCCACGACCTGCCCCGCTAACCACAATGGTTGTCCCCCATAATTTCTGGCATATACTGGATCTCCTATTTGGTAAGGC
Source organism: Pantherophis vulpinus (assembly GCA_037215915.1). NCBI lineage: Eukaryota > Metazoa > Chordata > Lepidosauria > Squamata > Colubridae > Pantherophis > Pantherophis vulpinus. The sequence continues at coordinate 84,800,309 of JAXLNS010000008.1, forward strand.
CGGTACGTTACATGGGAATCTACAGGTTTGGGCGTACTGTATGCAGGGTGTAGTCTGTCTAATGATGTGCGTAACTTACGACCCATCAACAACTCAGCGGGGCTCTTATTAGTTAACTGGCAGGGGGTCGTATGCTGAGCCGTCAGGTATTCCTCCACCCGGTCCTGCCAATTCCCGTGCCCTATCTTACGGAGTGCCTCCTTAGCCGACCTTACGGCACGTTCAGCACAACCATTGCTGGACGGGTGGAAAGGAGAAATTAAACAATGCCTTATTCCCCTATTTGCCAGAAACCCCTCAAAATCAGCGGAAGTAAATTGTGCCCCATTGTCGGACACTATAACATCTGGTAACCCATGTGTGACAAACATGTGCCGTAAGGCCCGAATGACAACCTCCGACGTGGTTGAACGCATTGGAACTACTTCAACCCACTTAGAGAATGCGTCGGCCACCACCAAGAATGATTGCCCCTGCACCGGGCCCGCCAGGTCAATGTGTAACCTGGACCAGGGCCCCCCAGGAACCTCCCACTCCCGTGGCTTGTCCCTGGCAGGCATAGCCATGTTCCCCTGACAAGCCGAACAATCAGAGACCCAGTCAGTAATGTCTTGGTCTAACAGTGGCCACCACATGTAACAGCGGGCCAGTGCCTTCATGCGCACCAATCCCGGGTGGCCCCGATGTAGTTGCTGCAATAAGGAGCGTCTTAGAGGAGGCGGTATTATCACCCGGTGGCCCCACAGCAGACACCCAGCCACGGTGGAGAGTTCCAGTCGTCTGGCAGCAAACGGCCGAAATTCCGGAGCGAACGGAGCCGCAGGCCAGCCCCTGGCCATCCAATCAAGCACTTGAGACAGGATTCGGTCCTTGGCAGACAGGCGAGCGACGTCTCGCGCGGTGACCGGAAGCGGTGAATCCTCGATCAGGAGGACTGTCGACACAGGTACTGGATCCTCGAGAAGGTCAGGAACTGGGCAGCGGCTCAAAGCGTCCGCATGAGCCATGTCTCGGCCAGGGCGATAAATTAACGTATAAGAGTAGGCGGCCAAAAAGACAGAGTAACGAGTCATACGGGGAGGCAGAATTTGCGGAGCTTGTCGGTCGGCCGCTAGTATACCTAATAAGGGCTTATGGTCTGTATACAGTACAAAAGGCCGGCCGTACAAATAATGATGGAATCGTTTAACTCCGGCCACCAAGGCGAGGGCCTCCTTATCCAGCTGCGAGTACTTCCGCTCAGCTGGAGCTAAAGTTCTGGAGTAATAAGCTATCGGTAGTTCCCGGCCGGACGGAAACTTGTGACTCAATACTGCCCCAATCCCAAACGGGGAGGCGTCGCAAGCTAGTGTCAGTGGAAGATGAGTCGAAAACTGTGTGAGAACAGAGTTGGAGGTAAGTAAGCGTTTCACGGCCTGAAACGCCTCCTTTTCCTTGGTGCCCCATCGCCATGCGGTCTGTCTGTCAAGCAGACGGTGGAGAGGCTCTGCAACCGAAGCCTTATGCGGAAGAAAAACCGCATAAAAATTTAGTAGACCCAGGAAGGCCTGTAGATCGGCTTTGCAACGGGGGGTAGGTGCATCTCGGATGGCCGCCGTCTTCGCAACTGTCGGGTGGATGCCTGAGCCATCGACCGTAAATCCCAGGAATTCCACTTGCTGCACAGCTACCTTACATTTTGATTTGTTAACTTTTAGTCCGGCAGCGTCGAAACGTCGCAGGACTTGACGTAATCTATCCAATAATTCAGATGTGCTGGTTGCCGCGACGAGTACGTCGTCAAAATACGGTATGACCCCAGGGATGCCCTGCAACATTCGCTCCATCATACCTTGAAAAATTCCCGGGGCCACACTGACTCCGAACTGCAGGCGGCGACATCTGAAAGCCCCCCGGTGTGTCACAATTGTCTGGGCGTCCGCTGTACGATCATCCACCCGTAATTGTTGGTATGCCTGGGCCAGGTCTAGCTTAGCAAAAACCGATCCCTGGCCCAGGGAGTGCAGCAAATGCTGCACCACGGGAACCGGATAAGCGTGACCCAAAAGAGCCCTGTTTAACGTTGCCCGATAGTCCGCGCAGATGCGGATCGAGCCATCTGCTTTTATGGGCGTGACAATCGGGGTCTCCCATTTGGCATATTCTACAGGCTCCAATACCCCCTGTGCCAACAATTTATCCAATTCGGCGTCCACTCTCTCCTGCAATGCGAAAGGTACCCTGCGGGGTTTTAAACGCCTCGGCGGAACCATGGGATCCAGGCTAAACGATACTGGGGGTCCTTTATAACAACCAAGTTTTCCATCAAAAACTGCAGGAAATTCTTGAACTAACATATCCAGTTCTGCTGTCTGCAGTGTGTTTACCCCTTGAATTTGGAGACCTAATGCCTGAAACCAATTAAGACCTAATAAGCTCGGCAAAGGGGATTCTACCACGATTAAAGGTAACTTGCCGCAGAAGTCTTTAAACTTAACTCGGAAATGTCCAGTCCCCAAGATTGCAATGGGGTTTCCCTGGTAGTCCCTCAATTGCAACCGGCACGGGTCTAGGCGGCGTTTAGCCATAGAGGGCACCATGCGTTTTAACGTGCCCCAGGAGACAATAGAATTGGCTGACCCCGTATCCACTTCCATTGGACAGGTCCGACCCTCTATTTGAACAGCCAGGGTAATCTTAGGCCGTGCTGTTACATGACATGTGGAATACACACCGTTGACTCCTCCATCATTTCGGCCCCACATTGAGCGGCTGCTTTGCGTGCTCGTTCTTCTGACAGGCACTCTCCTATCTCCTCTGGGGGTCGGCTGAGGCGGCTCCGCCGGATTTTGTGCTCGGCAGACTCGAGCGATGTGGCCCCGGTGACCACACCTTCTGCATAGTGCGTCCTTCAACCGGCACACAGCCCTCGAGTGTCCACCCCCGCAACTCCAACAGCCCTTTTGCAATTGTCCCGCTAATTTATTGGGGCGCTGTGTGTCTTTAATTCGATCCACTTCACTGGTCGCTCCCACATCATCCTCATCGCTCAGCTGTGTTTCGTTATAATGTATTGATTCAGCTCTCTGCTTGCTAGGCACGTGACCCCTGGGCAAATCAGCCAGGGACAATGCGGCTAATTCGGCTGCACACGCTTCATCCACGGCTTCCTGAAAAGTCAATTCGGACTTGGCAATTAAACGTCTCTTCAGATTTTCATCTCTCACGCCGCTGACCAGTCTGTCTAACAAATAATCATCCAAATCCACGAATTGGCAATGCCTGGCCGCCCTCCGCAATGCCGCAATATATTGGCTTATGGATTCCCCCTCAGCCTGGTCCCGATGGTAAAAATGTTGGCGGCGGGCTATCCGGGACGGCGCGGGGGCATAGTGTTTTTTAAGCCTTGCCAAAAACTCTTCCCAGGTACCAGCATGAATAGACATGGGGGCCATCAGTGTCATGGCAGTTTCAAACATTTCTGCCCCACAAAAACTCAGGAAATATGCTCGTTTCCTCTCGCTCGATAACTCCCTGTAGTCATTAGCTATTAGAAAACAATCAAATCTGGCTACAAACGCCTCCCAAGACTCCATCGCTGGGTTGAATGGGGCGAAATTCTGGTTGGACGCCATTCTCAGCCTTGTACTCGCTAAATATTCGTGAGGCTTCCTTTACTATTTCACCCCCGCCGGCCTGTAATTTTACGTTACCGCCTCAGTGTTGTCACAATCCCATCCTCGTCGCCAATATTACATTTATGGGTCAACAGTCATCTGAGGAGACTCGGTGCCTGAACAACATTTGTTTATTAACAATCTTCCACAAGAACGTACTTCAGCTCCCGCGCTTTGACAGCTCATTTATATGCCGAGCTGTCAATGTATTAACCAATCACAACTCCTGTAACAACGATAACCAATAAGAACTCATGTATAATTAACCCGGCCGCTAGAGGCCGTAGCAACGGAACCCAGTATGCAACAATCTCTTATCTTCCTTTCTTTCTCTCTCTCTCTCTCTGTATCCTCTCTCTCTCATCTCTCATCTTTCTCTCTTTGTCTCTCTCTATTATTTATCTATCTCTGTATCATTCTTATCTCTCTATCTTTCTATCTTTCTATTTCTCTCTCTCTGTATCCTCTCTCTCATCTCTCTCTCTCTCTCATCTCTCTATCTCTGTATCATTCTCTCATCTCTCTCTCTCTGTATCTCTCTGTATCTCTCTCTCTTTCTCTCTCTCTCTCATCTCTCATTTTTTTTCTCTCTCTCTCTCATTATCTCTATCTTTGTATCATTCTCTCATCTCTCTCTGTTTCTCTCTCATCTATCTATCTATCTATCTATCTATCTATCTATCTATCTATCTATCTATCTCAGTATCATCTCTATCACTTATCTCTCTCTCCCTCTCCCCCTTCTCTCCCCCTGTCTCTCTGTCTCTCTCTGTCCCTCTCTGTCTCTCTCTTCCCTAAACCCCTGGAATTGCTAAACAGCCTCCCATCCAAACACTAACCAAGTGTTCATATGGGAAGCCACATGCTGAAGCTCAAAAGGGAGTACATTGGAATTCCTGTGGCAACACTTCTTCTGGGTTGGGGCCTGTCTCGTTTCCTCCAGAGTTTGCAGAACGAGTAGCTTCAACTTCTGTAGAAAGAAGGATATTTTGCCGCGATGGGTTTATGGTGTTTTCTCTCTCTCTTCCTCCTTTGTTTTTCAGGCCTTGGTTGAAGCAATCAGGCTTCAGGACGGCGACTTATTAAAAGCCTTGACCAAGGAAAATGGGGATATTTTTATGTGGTTGAAACATGAAGCAGTCAGAGGAGATTCGGCCGCACAGGTAAAACGAAGTCTGAACCTTAAAACAAAAAAAAGATATATATATTTTTCTGTATTGAGCTGAATTAAACAGTACTTACTTTCACTCGTCAAAACTGAGTGAACGTAGGACTGAAACAAGAAGATGCTTCCGGGGTACAGCAGCTGCCAAAAAAGCCAACACAGTTGTAGACTGGCTAAAACAGAGGGATAGAATCAAGATCACGTAAAGTGTTAATACCACTTTATAATGCCTTGGTAAGGCCTCACTTGGAATACATCATCCAGTTTTGGTCACCATGATATAAAAAAAAAGATGTGGAGACTCTGGAAAGAGTGCAGAGAAGAGCAACAAAGATGATTATGGGACTGGACAAGAGGGAGTCAATCTATTCTTCAAAGCCCCTGAAGGCAGGACAAGAAGCAACAGATGGAAACTAATCAAGGAGAGAAGAACCTAGAACTAAGGAGAAATTTCCTGACACTTAGAACAATTAACCAGTGGAACAACTTGCCTCCAGAAGTTGTAAATGCTCCAACACTGGAGATTTTCAAGAAGAGGTTGGACAACCATTTGTCTGAAACGGTGTAAGGTTTCCTGCCTGAGCAAAGGATTGGACTAGAAGACCTCCAAAGTCCCTTCCAACTCTGTTCTTCTGTTATTTGGGCTCCAGTGTGGTTGTAAATCGAAGGATTACCTGTACATTGGTAGAATCCATAACCAATTTATACATTTCTGTAATGGTAGGTGGAAATGAACTTGGAAGACTGAAGGGAGGACTGTGAAGTGGACAACCGCCTGTGTGAAAGATGTCTCAGCCAAAGACGGAGGGGAGAAGACCCCCCCTAGTTTTCCAGAGATTAAAAGAAAAAGGAGGGGAAAAATATTTTGGCTTTTGCACTTCTGTGAATATAACCTTGTAATAAAGATAGAACTAAGTTGCTGCTGGTACTGGGTTTTTTTCCGGTCTACCTTTGCAGGGCTAATATTGGAATATTTTGTCTTGCTTTAGCAACGCCTGGGACAAATGCTTTTCTGGGGCCAGCAAGGAGTAGAAAAAAATCTAAGGAAAGCTGTGGAATGGTATGCAAAGGGCGCTTTAGAAAACGAAGACCCCGTTTCTTTATTCGACTATTCCATTGTGTTATTCAAGGTAAGTGTTAATTTTTTTTTAAAAAAATGAATACTTCGAGAGATGTTTTCCCATTCTTTTTAAATTGTGTAATGTTATTACGAGGAAGGTGGGAATGAGGGGAAGGAAGGAAACAAGAAGGAAGGAAGGGTAAACAAGAGGAAGGAAGAAAGGATGGGTAAACAAGAAGAAAGGGTAAACAAGAGGAAGAAAGGGTAAACAAGAAGGAAAGAAGGGTAAACAAGAGGAAGGAAAGAAGGGTAAACAAGAGGAAGGAAAGAAGGGTAAACAAGAAAGAAGGAAGGAAGGAGGGAGGGAAGGAAAGAAGGAAGGAAGGGTAAACAAGAGAAAGGAAGGAAGGAAGGAAGGAAGGGTAAACAAGAGGAAGGAAAGAAGGGTAAACAAGAGGAAGGAAGGGTAAACAAGAAGGAAGGAAGGAAGGAGGGAAGGAAGGAAGGATAAACAAAGAAGGAAGGAAGGAAGGAAGGAAAGAAGGAAGGAAGGAAGGGTAAACAACAAGAAGAAAGGGTAAACAAGAGGAAAGGGTAAACAAGAAGGAAGGAAGGAAGGAGGGAGGGTAGGAAAGAAGGAAGGAAGGAAGGAAGGAAGGAAAGGTAAACAAGAGGAAGGAAGGAAGGGTAAACAAGAAGGAAAGAAGGGTAAACAAGAGGAAGGAAGGAAGGAAGGGTAAACAAGAGGAAGGAAAGAAGGGTAAACAAGAGGAAGGAAGGGTAAACAAGAAGGAAAGACGGAAGGAAGGAAGGGTAAACAAGAAGAAGAAAGGGTAAGCAAGAGGAAGAAAGGGTAAACAAGAAGGAAAGAAGGGTAAACAAGAGGAAGGAAGGAAGGGTAAACAAGAGGAAGGAAAGGGGAAACAAGAGGAAGGAAGAAGAAACAAGAAGGAAGGAAGGAAGGAAGGAGGGAAGAAAGGAATAGAGGGAAGGAGAAAGGAAGATAAGATTGAAGGAAGTAAGGAAAGAAGGAGGGGAAAAGATGGAGGGAGGGAGGGAGGAAGGAAGGATGGAAGGCAAGTATTCACTGACATGGGGATCATTTTTGTATATCTCTACGTGTTTCCCTTTTCTTCTTTATCCTGTAACTGCTATTCTAATAGCAAATCTTTCATGAAAGTTATTACATGACATTCCTGATTCAATGATCTTTCCATTGAGATATAATTTTATGGCATTACTCCCCCCCCAAAAAGTGGTGTTATTAGCTCGTTTTAAAAAAATACACTTTTCCCCAAAAGGTTTCCACAATTTTGGCCACTACTGTATTTTGAGGTTCTGTGTTCCATCACTCAAAAATGACTTAGTCATCCAAAGAATTGAAGCAAGCTGTATTAGCTATTCAGCAAAACCAGTGCAAAACTTAACATTCTCCTGCAGGATGAACTGCGGTTAAATGGGAAGAGATGTCCCTTTCCCTTCAAAGTCGGTCCTATTGCATTTCTCTTCCAGGTAGTCCTCGCCTTACGACCACAACTGAGCCCAAAAATTTCTGTCATTAAGCGAGACACTCGTTAAGCGAGTTTTGCCCCCCCACTTTTACGAACTTTCTCGCCGCAGACGTTAAGGGAATTGCTGCGGTTCTCAAGTTAGTAACACAAGTGAATCTGGCTTCCCTCTTGACTTTGCCTATCGGAAGGTTGCAAAAGAGGGTTCTGTATGAAAAAACAAAACAAAAGAGGCTTAAGACATTTGGAAATTATTGTTTTTTTTTCTCTCTCGTCGTTTAGGGCCAAGGAGTGAAAAGGAACAGGCGCCTTGCTTTCCAGCTGATGAAAAAAGCCTCTTCAAAGGTAGAATCTTCTAGACACAAGATCAGTTTTTCCGGCCTATGTGTAACACCTTGTTTTTCTCCCCATTAAATTTCGTTTTATTGCACACTTAACCTGTGTGGGGACCAGGGGTGGGCTTCCAAAATTTTAGCAAGCGGTTCTCTGCCTGGTTGCTGGGTGGGCGTGGCCTACTTGGCCTCCTACACCACGGCATTTTTGCCCTCCCCAGGCTCCGGGGGCTTTCCTTGAGCCTCCGAGAGGGCGAAAACAGCCTCTCAAGGCTCCGGAGGCCCTCTGGAGGCTGGAAACGGAGGCCGGACGGTTTCTGCCCTTCCCGAACTTCTGGTAGGTCTGTTTTTCACCCTCTCCAAGCCTCCGCATGTGCCCTGCACTTACCTGCATCCAAAACGGGCCGTGTGGGGACTCCTGGGACGGGGCAGCCAGGAGTGGGATTTGGGGGTTCTCCCAACTGCACAGAATCTTAGCTAGAGGTTCTCCCGAACCCCTGCGAACCCAGAACAGCCTACCCCTCCTGGGGATGCGGTGGCTCAGTGGCTAAGATGCTGAACTTGTCGATCAGAAGGTCGGCAGTTCAGCGGTTCGAATCCCTAGCGCCGCGTAACTGAGTGAGCTCCCGTGACTTGTCCCAGCTTCTGCCAACCTAGCAGTTCGAAAGCACGTAAAAAAAAAAAAACGCAAGTAGAAAAATAGGGGCCACCTTTGGTGGGAAGGGAACAGCGTTCCGTGCGCCTTTGGCGTTGAGTCATGCCGGCCACATGACCACGGAGATGTCTTCGGACAGCGCTGGCTCTTCAGCTTTGAAACGGAGATGAGCACCGCCCTCTATAGTTGGGAACGACTAGCACGTATATGCGAGGGGAACCTTTATCTTTACCTAACCCAGGGGTCTGCAACCTTAAACACTCAAAGAGCCATTTGGACCTGTTTCCCACAGAAAAGAAAACACCGGGAGCCACAAAACCCTTCCCGTGCCTGACTATTTCCTGAGCGGCCACAAAACTAGCATATGTAGTTGAATTAAATGTTCTGTTTTCTTCTGAAACTTTTCTTTTCTTGGATTTATCCATGATTGGCCTACCGGGGGTTGAAAAGCTCAATAAATCATGTGCCGGTGGGTGTCACACATTGGCGGTTGTGACGCATATTTTGAGTGACAGGGAGCCGCAGCAGCGGGGTGAAAGAGCCACATGCGGCTCCAGAGCCGCAGGTTGCTGACCCCTGACCTAACCCGTGTGGCACTTTGTCCATTACATCTTTTCTTGATTTTTTTTCCCCCTCTCCTAACAGGGATTCCCCCAGGCAGTCAACGGCCTTGGCTGGTATTATCACAACTTTAAAAGAGATTATGTCAAAGCAGCCAAATATTGGCTAAAAGCCGAAGCTATGGGTAGCCCAGAGGCCACCTTCAACCTTGGGGTTTTGCATTTAGATGGACTGTATCCAGGAGTCACGGGTAGAAATCGGGTAAGTGTGAACTTTTCGTTGTCCCGTAAAACAACGGTCCCCTAAACCTTTGGGCCTCCGGGACCTTCACCTTCTGACAAGCAAAGTCAACAGGGAAGTGTTCTGCCCCAGCTACGGACCCCAAAGAACGCAGCACACACAAAGTTTGTACAAAACTTAATTTACTAAAATAACTCAGTCTTTTTCAAAACAAAGGCTGTTAATAAACTTTCTTAACAGCCTACAAGAATCCTAAGATAAGGTAATCACAGTCTTACTAGGGTTGGCAGAAAGCCCAGAAGCAATTTTGCAGAGAATCCAGACGCGAAGGAGAGTGAACTAAAGTTGTTCCCTACAACTTGCTGCAATCGGCGTTCTTCCTTAAATAGGCTAAGGGAGTGGCCAATTAGCCCCAAGCCTTACTCTTGAGGAGACCTCCTCCTGAGGAGCCACTCCTGCCTTTTGGCAGCTCTGCGCGCCCGTGCATTGAGAAGAGGCTCCTCCTCTTCGTCCTCTTCACTTATGGGAGCTTCTGGAGGTTTTGAAGGCCCTGGTTGAATCCCCGCCTCTGGCACCAACTCTTCTCCAGCCTCCTCATTGTCCGACTCGAGCGCCAGCTGCACAGGCTGATAGTGCAGCACCACACCAGCCTCCTCACTGTCGGAATCAGCTACAATCTGCACAGGCTGCTGGCGGGCCACAACAGGAAGCCAGACTCACTTAACAACCGTGTGACTAACTACCGCAGTCATAAAACGGGACAAAATTGACTTAACAAATGTCTCACTTAGCAATGGAAATTTTGGGTTCAATTATGGTCGCGATTCGAGGACTTACCTGCACTTAAATGTGTTTCATGGCAGCTAGTAACCTGCGTTAAACTATTTTGTTTTTTTTTTTGTCTTAAACAATGTAGATGGAAGTTATGCATACCTGTGCAACATCGTTTATTTTTTCCCCCCTTCTTTGGCAGACTATGGCTGCTGGCTATTTCTATAAAGCTGCAGAAAAAGGTCACATGGAAGGGACTTTACACTGCTCCCAGTTTTACATTACAGGAAATCTACCAAGTTTTCCCAGGGATCCGGAAAAGGCAGTGCTGTAAGTAAAGAGAAAGGAGAAACGATTCAGCCATAACGGTGCTTCTCTCTCTTTTTTTTAATGTTACTCCTTTCATTTGCAGCTGGGCAAAATACGTGGCAGAAAAGAATGGCCATTTGGGCCACATCATCCAAAAAGCACTCAAAGCATACCTGGAATTGTCTTGGTAAGTTTGTTGTGGATTTTTACACCTGTAAAAATGTGTTTTATTTTTTACGGTAATTAATATTGCGAGTGATGTCCTCAGCTCCTCATTTTACAGGTAGTTTTCAACTTACAACAGTTCGTTTAGTAACCATTCGGGGTCACAATGGCACTGAACAAAAGTGACTTATGGCCATTTTTCACACTTAACGACCGTTACGGCATCCCCAGGGTCACGTGATCAAAAATCCAGACACTCGACAACTGATTCATATTATGATGGTTGCTGTGTCCCAGGCAGGGATGGGCTGCTGGGGGTTCACAGAGGTTCGGGAGAACCTCTAGCTAAGATTCTGTGCAGTTCGGAGAACCCCCAAATCCCACTCCTGGATGGCCCCACCCATCCCACCCTTCCCCTCCCAGGAGTCCCCACGTGGCCCGTTTTGGATGCAGGTAAATGCAGGGCGCACGCAGAGGCTCTGGGAAGGTGAAAAACGGGCCTACCGGAAGTTTAGGAAGGCTGGAAATGGGCAGCCTCCAGAGAGCGTCCGGAGCCTGGGGAGGCTGTTTTTGGCCCCCCCTCCAGAGGCTCGAGGAAAGCCTCTGGAGCCCGGGGAGGGCAAAAAGCCCCCCACCCCTGTGGTGCAGGAGGCTGACTAGGCCACGCCCACCATGGCCAAACCCACCCAGCACCCAGGCAGAGAACCCCTGGTCCCGGGGTCATGTGATCCTTTTTTGGCGACCTTCCGACAAGCAAAATCACCGGGGAAGTCAGATTCACCGAACAACCATGTCGCTAACTGAGCAACTGCATCGATTCGCTTAACAACGGTGGCAAGGAAGGCCGTAAAATGAGGCAACATTCACTTAACAAATGTCTCACTTAGCAACAGAAATTTTGGGTTCAATTGTGGTCCTAAGTCCAGGACTACAGTAGTCCTGTAGTATGTATTAATTTAAAGCTGCAATTTTCATCTTTTTAAAAAAAAAAAAAATTTCTGGACTTTGCCGTAGCCAAGTGACTTCCTCGGTACCTCTGGAAATGCTTTTAAAGCTCACTCATTTCAACCCTGTGAAGATTTTCTGATTCTCTGGGCTGTTTTGATGGAAAGGCAATATTTCCGACATTTTCTGAAGTTTCTGTATTTTAGTTTAATTGGGCTTTTGTTTGTTTGTTTGTTTTTGCTCTTCTCTTTCATTTTAGGAATGAAGCTCTACTGTATTATATCCTTTCTGCAGAGACAGGAATTGAGGTATCACAGACAAATTTAGCACATCTCTGTGAAGAGAAGCCAGTGAGTAATTTTTCCCATTTTCTTCTTCTTCCTCCTTTCTTCTCCTCCTTTCTCCTCCTTCTCTTCCTCCTTCTCTTCCTCCTTCTCCTTCTTCCTCTCCTCCTCCTCCTCTTTCTCCTTTTCTCCTTTCTCTTCTTCCTCCTTCCTCCTCCCTCTTTCTCCTTCTTCCTCCTTTCTTCTCCCTTTCTCCTCCTCCTCTTTCTCCTTTTCTCCTTCCTCCTTCCCCCTCCCTCTTTCTCCTTCTTCCTCCTTTTTTCTCCTCCTTTCTCCTCCTCCTCCTTTCTCCTCCTTCTCTTCCTCCTCCTCCTTCTTCCTCTCCTCCTCCTCTTTCTCCTTTTCTCCTTTCTCTTCCTCCTCCTTTCTCCTCCCTCTTTCTCCTTCTTCCTCCTTCCTCCTCCCTCTTTCTCCTTCTTCCTCCTTTCTTCTCCTCCTTTCTCTTCCTCCTCCTTCTCCTTTCTCCTCCTTCTCTTTTCTTTTTCCTCCTCTTCCTTCTCCTCTTCCTCCTTCTCTTTCATCTTTTTCTTCTTTCTCCTCCTTCTTCTCTTTCTCCTCCTTCTCCTCCTCCTCTTTCTTCTTACTCCTCCTCCTCTTCCTCCTCCTCTTTCATCTTTTTCTTCTTTCTCCTCCTCCTCCTAAGTCATTTTTTCCCCATTATACTTCCCAGAACTTGACAAAAAGATATTTCGCCGCTGACTGCGTTTGGAAGTACTATAATTTGTCTATTTCTCAAAGCAACGCTCCCTCATTCGGTATGTATACCAGCAGATTACAAAATGATGTCCTGTGAGTATTGGGGAGTCATGGAATATAATCCGGGGGGTGGTGGAGTTTGTGCATCACCCAGCATTGAATAAGAAGCAGTAACCGATTAAAAGCATTTGGTGCTGAAGTTCCAGGCATCCGTTTTTAAATCCTAATCTGTTCAATTAAATATAACAAGCAAAAGCACACTTCCCAAGCTTTAACAAACGTCTTTCTTTCCGTAGCTTACTTGAAAGTAGGAGATTTTTACTACTATGGCTATCAGAACCAAAGCAAGAGCTTGGATATGTCAGCCCATATGTATGCACAAGCAGCATTGAGGGAAGATGCACAGGTGAGTAGCAGGTGGCCAGCATATCAAATATGAAATCTTCCAAAACGACATAAGACTCTGTTCAAGCTTGCCCTCTATGGCAGGGGTCCCCAACCTTTCGGACCTCAGGGACCACTAAATTCATAATTTTAAATCCCGCGGACCACGAATATGATCTGCCCAATGACCGGCTAGGTGGGCGTGGCTAGGTGGTCATGTGACTGGGTGGGCGTGGCCAACTCGATGTCACTCGCGTCGAGGGGCACCTCGCCGGCTTTTACTTGCCCTTCCCTTCCCAGCTACTCCTCGCCTGCCCGCCCGGGCTCCTTAGGGCCCCAACAGGAAGCAGTTGTTGGAGCTAAGCAGCCGCCACGAGAAAGAGTCGGCAAAACAGCTGGCTCAGTTCAAATTGTTTTATCTTATCATTGATTTTTTTTAAAAAAGTTTTTTTTATTAATAATACAATTAAAAACATTGGACACAGTGTGACTTTTCCAGTTTAGACATTTCCGTCAAGTTTTGACCTTGCAACGAATACAGTTCCTTTTTGCTATATAAGTATATACCATCTATCACAATTCAAACACGTGAATTCTTTCATCTATAAAAGTTACATCAATACCAATTTCTTATCTTATCTATCGCGGAAAACTAACATGAGTTTTCCTCCTGTTTTATCTTATAATTCATGATGACTGTGTTTATGATTGAGTGGTGCGGTGGCCTAGAGAGGTGGAGCTCTCTCCTCACAATCAGGAGGCTGTGAGTTTGATCCTAGGTAGAGGCAGATATTTTGCTCTCTGGGCACGTTGAAATTATATCGGCTGAATATAACTCCGCATTGGTGACAGGAAGGGCAGCCGGCCAGTAAACACTCAGTAAACATTCAGTTGCCAGACTCCACCCCGCAAGGAATTATGGGATCATTAAAGAGACGATGATGATTGTATTTTATGATTAGGATCGTGATTTATCACTTGGTGCTTGTATATACCCTGAGAGCTTTTGCACCAAAGACACATTCCTTGTGTGTCCAATCACACTTGGCCAATAAAGAATTCTATTCTATTCTGTTCTATTCTATTCTATTCTATTCTATTCTATTCTATTCTATTCTATTCTATTCTATACTATTCTATTCTATTCTATTCTATTCTATTCTATTCTACTCTACTCTACTCTACTCTACTCTACTCTACTCTTTATTCCAATATTCTATTCTGTTCTGTTCTGTTCTACTCTACTCTACTCTACTCTACTCTACTCTACTCTACTCTACTCTACTCTACTCTTTAGTCCAATATTCCATTCTATTCTATTCTATTCTATTCTATTCTATTCTATTCTATTCTATTCTATTCTATTCTATTCTATTCTATTCTATTCTATTCTATTCCCTATTAGTATTCTATTCTATTTATTCCATTCCATTCCATTCCATTCCATTCTTCATTCCAATATTCTATTCTATTCTATTCTATTCTATTCTATTCTATTCTATTCTATTCTATTCTATTCTATTCTATTCTATTCTATTCTATTCTACTCTACTCTACTCTACTCTACTCTACTCTACTCTACTCTATTCTACTCTTTATTCCAATATTCTATTCTGTTCTGTTCTACTCTACTCTACTCTACTCTACTCTACTCTACTCTACTCTACTCTACTCTACTCTACTCTACTCTACTCTACTCTTTAGTCCAATATTCCATTCTATTCTATTCTATTCTGTTCTGTTCTGTTCTGTTCTGTTCTGTTCTGTTCTGTTCTATTCTATTCTATTCTATTCTATTCTATTCTATTCTATTCTATTCTATTCTTCTCTATCTACTCTACTCTACTCTACTCTACTCTACTCTACTCTACTCTACTCTACTCTATTCTTTATTCCAATATTCTATTCTATTCTATTCTATTCTATTCTATTCTATTCTATTCTATTCTATTCTATTCTATTCTATTCTATTCTATTCTATTCTATTCTATTCTATTCTCTGCAGGAATCTTCCCAGCAAGATTGTCCAATCAACCATCATTTTATCTCTTCCAGGGATTCTTTAATTTGGCTCTTCTGCTGGAAGAAGGTTTTTCTATCCCAAGCTACATTTTAGATCGTTTAGAAATTGACAGCAGTGTCCACTCCAGAAATATGTCCCTTCGTCAAGAACTTTATGAAAGGTAGGCCCGTTCTTCTTTTTCTTTCTTTCTTCTTTTTTTTTTGACAGATACTGAAGTCAGAGTTGAGAGTGGTGTCTGTAGAAAATTAGCACAAATGAGTTGTGGGAATGAAGCCTTCAACCTAGTGCCTGACTAGGTGGCTCAGTGGCTAAGACACTGAGCTTGTCGATCTGAAAGGTCGGCAGTTCGGCGGTTCGAATCCCTAGTATAGATCTCCTTCGTGAGCAGGGGGTTGGACTAGATCTGTGAGGGCAAACCTATGGCATGCGTGCCACAGGTGGCCAGAGGTGGCACGCGTAGCCATATCGATGGGCACGTGAGCTCAGCTCCGGTGTGCATGTGCGCGCCGGCCAGCTAATTTTCGGACCTTTTGGGCCTGCCAGAAGTAGGGAAACAGGCTTTTTCCTGCCTCCAAAGGGCCTGGGGGTGGTGGTGGGGAAGGCCCATTTATTTATTTATTTATTTATTTATTTATTTATTTATTTATTTATTTATTTATTTATTTATTTATTTATTTATTTATTTATTTATTTATTTATTATCAAATTTTGTCTCTCCCCAGGCTCCAGAGCCTTTCTAGGAGTCTAGGGAGGGCGAAAATGGCCTTCCCCCCGGAGGTCCCCCAGGAGGTTGAAATGGCCCATTTGCCAACTTCTGATGGGCCTGGAAGGCCCTTTTTTGCTCTCCCCAGGCTCCAGAGCCTTTCCAGGAGTCTGGGGAGGGCAAAAACAGCCTTCCCCACCCTCCTGGAGGCCCCCCGGAGGACTTCTGGAGGCCAAAAACAGCCCATTTGCCCAACTTCCAGTTCTAACTGTCAGGAAATTTTTTCTTAGTTCTAGGTTACTTCTCTGCTTGATGAGTTTCCACCCGTTTCTTCTTGTCCTGTCTTCAGGTGCTTTGGAGAATAGGTTGACCCCCTCCCCACTTCCTTGTGGCAGCCCCTTAAATTGTGGCGATCAAGGGAGAAACCATCTACGCTCACAGTCCTTAATGCAGCCATTTTTAAGGACACAAAAATCAAACCTCGTTTCTTAACCATTTGGAATTGTATTTATTGCTTTGGAAAATATTAAAACAGCGAGTATTACTGCAATCACTCGGCGAGTGGTTTTCTTGGGAAAAAAGAATTTTAAATACGATTTTTAAAATTGGGGGAAAACATGACTTTTTAAAACAAACGGCAAAAGCGTGCTTAAGAATACAGATTTTGGGCCGTGGACCACGAATCAAGGGGGCTAGAATTATAGTTTTAAATTAATTAGATTAATTAATTAATGCCTCCTTGGCAAACTGGCTGGTTTGGTTTAAGTGAAAAAAGAATAGAACGGGACTTTGAGGATTGGAGACTAGAGGGAGCTAGAGGATAATAAAGAGTATAATTGAACGAAGAATGGCGCAAAATATTGAACAGCGAGTTTTCTATGGGTAGTTTGAAAACCAGCCTTCAAAACTATACGACATAATGGATAGATGGAGGGTTAAGGAAATCGCAGAAGAGGAATAAGATATTCCGGATAAGTTTGGAAATTAATTTGAAAGTGAATAAAAGTATGACAAAGCCATGAGAAGGATATGGAAAGAGATCTATTGGACCTACAAACAAACCAGTCTGTGGTTTTCTTGCCTAAAGGAGATATACCACTACTAAATCAGAAAAATAAAAGGTAAAGGTAAAGGTTCCCCCTCGCACATATGTGCTAGTTGTTCCCGACTCTAGGGGTGGTGCTCCTCCCTGTTTCAAAGCGAAGAGCCAGCGCTGTCCGAAGACGTCTCCGTGGTCATGTGGCCAGCATGACTCAATGCCAAAGGTACATGGAACGCTGTTATCTTCCCACCAAAGGTGGTCCCTATTTTTCTACTTGCGTTTTGTGACTCCCGGTGTTTTCTTTTCTGTGGAAACAGGTCCAAATGGCTCTTTGAGTGTTTAAGGTTTAAGTGTTTAAGGGAGCTCACCCCGTTAGGTGGCACTCGGGATTCGAACCGCTGAACTGCCGACCTTTCAATCGACAAGCTCCGCGTCTTAGCCAAAAGATATGGATAACTTTTTTCTTATTGGAAGTACAAATGAGATCTTAGTGTTCTCATGGATAAAAAATAAAGAAGATGTCAAGAAATCAAATTCTGGGGCTTCATTTGAAGGACTTAAAACTCTAGATAGTTAAAAGTAGAGGGAAGACATACAGGTGTCATTTATTCCATCAAGGTTAAGATAGTTAAATCTGGTAACCCTTACTGGACTTCTGCTGATGAAGAACAGATTTTGGATTTTGTTTTTAGTTAAGAGATGAGATACGGGGGTGAAGAGAGCATAGATTGTATCTTAAGAGATGGTGATACATTACTAAAATTGTACTTGTTGGAATGAAGAGGGAAGATACTTGTTTTTTTCTTTTTCTTTTTCTTTCTCTCCTCTCTTTGTCTCTTCTCTTGTCTCCTCTTCTCTCTCCTCTCCTCTCTTCTCCTCTTTGTCTCTTCTCTTCCTTCTTCTCTTCCTACATTCTTCCCTTCCATTCCATTCATTTCTCTCTTCTCTTCTCTTCTCTTCTCTTCTCTTCTCTTCTCTTCTCTTCTCTTCTCTTCTCTTCTCTTCTCTTCTCTTCTCTTCTCTTCTCTTCTCTTCTCTTCCCTTCCCTTCCCTTCCCTTCCCTTCCCTTCCCTTCCCTTCCATTCATTTCTCTCTTCTTCTCTTCTTTCTCTTCTCTTCTCTTCTCTTCTCTTCTCTTCTCTTCTCTTCCTCTTCTCTTCTCTTCTCTTCTCTTCTCTTCTCTTCTCTTCTCTTCTCTTCCTTCCCTTCCCTTCCCTTCCCTTCCCTTCCCTTCCTTCTCTCTCTTCTCTTCTCTTCTCTTCTCTTCTCTTCTCTTCTCTTCTCTTCTCTTCTCTTCTCTTCTCTTCCCTTCCCTTCCCTTCCCTTCCCTTCCCTTCCCTTCCCTTCCATTCCATTCCATTCCATTCCATTCCATTCCATTCATTTCTCTCTTCTCTTCTCTTCTCTTCTCTTCTCTTCTCTTCTCTTCTCTTCTCTTCTCTTCTCTTCTCTTCTCTTCTCTTCTCTTCTCTTCTCTTCTCTTCTCTTCTCTTCCTTCCCTTCCCTTCCCTTCCCTTCCCTTCCCTTCCCTTCCCTTCCCTTCATTTCTCTCTTCTCTTCTCTTCTCTTCTCTTCTCTTCTCTTCTCTTCTCTTCTCTTCTCTTCTCTTCTCTTCTCTTCTCTTCTCTTCTCTTCTCTTCTCCTCTCTCCTCTCCCCTTCCCTTCCATACCCTACTCTCCCCTCCCCTCCCCTACTCTACTCTACTCTTCTCTTCTCTTTGTGTCTTCTCTTCCCTTCCCTTCTCTCTCTTTCCATTCTTCTTCCTTCCGTATTTCTCTCCTCTCTCTCCTCTCCTTCCCTTCCTTCCCTATTTAGTATCCTATCCTCTGACTGAATGTTGCATCTTATGACTTACGATGATTGTCTTTTATTGTTATGATTGTGATTTATCCCTTGTTGCTTGCATGTACACTGATAGCTTCTACACCGGAGACAAATTCCTTGTGTGTGTGTGTCCAATCACACTTGGCCCATAAAGAATTCTACAAGGCCTAAATCTTACAAATTACTGAACTTTAAAAAAAAAAAAAATACGTTACATAATGTTCTTCCACAGATGCTGGAATTACAGCAATCAAGACTCTGTCAGCCCATGCATGTTAGCCTTGCTTTATCTACGGCTGAGGATTTTGTCCGACAACATTTTCCATTCCAATCCGGTGAGTACTCACCCGTTGCCCTTTTGAGTAAATGCTGGAGATTTTGTGGCTCTAATACCAACTTCTGCTTTGTTGCAGATCTATTATTTGGGCTGCTTAGCTCCCTATTTATTGGTTACTTTCATCCTTTGGCGTTTCTGGTCTCTTGCAGGTAATTATTTACAATAGAAATAGCAATAGTATTTATAAACTTATATACCACTTCACGGTGCTTTCCAGCCCTCTCTATCTGTCTCTCCTGAAAGGACGGTTGGAATCAGTGGTGGGTTCCTCCCGGTTCGGCCCGGTTCGGCCGAGCCGGTAGCGGTGATGATATGACGTCACTGAACTGGTTCTCTTTGTTCGGGAGCTGGGCCCTCCCGCCACCCCCCCCCGTGTTATTCTTACCTTTTATTTGGCCCCGCCCCCAATCTATTTGCTGCCTCCCGAGTCCCAGCTGATTGGCCAGAAGGAAAAAAAACTGTTTAAACTCTTGCCGCGGGGCTTCAAAAGGCTGCCCTACAGCTGATCAGTGTTAAAAGGCAGTGTGGTGGTAGACCAGTGCGCTCGAAAAACAAATAGGTAGACCAGTGCCTCCAAGAACAAATGGGTAGACCAGAATACTCCAAGAATAAATGAGTAGACCAATACAGCTCTGCAAGCAGTTAAAAACTTGATAGACCAGTACCTCTGCTAAATCCTAAAGAATTGTCACATGACCATCAAACCACACCGACCCACAGAACCGGTAGTAAAAAATTTTAGAACCCACCCCTGGTTGGAATGAAAGAAGACTCTGGAAGTTGTGGGAGCTTCATCGCTTGAGAATTTCAAGAGGGGATCGGACTGCCATTTGTCAGAAATGGTGTAGGCAGGGTCTCCTGCTTGGGCGGGAGATGGGGGGGTGGGGTTGGACTAGATGACCTACAGGGTCCCTTCCAACTCTGTTAATCTGTAACAGCCCTGATTATTAAAAGTTCTCTGTTCATTGAAGACACGAGGATATCACCAACTGGTTTGAGCCTGTTTTGTTAAGGCACTCGCAGACTCAAGCATTCCATTAGGTTAAAAAACGAGGGAGATTAATAGTAGATCATTAACAAGGCCAGCTAATGGGTAGCGAGACGAGATAATTTGCTTTGCAGGGTTTTTTTCCTCCCCCCCCTCTTTGTCCTTTCACCTTTGGAGAGCACCTGAATCACCACGGGGTTGAGCTGATAACTTGACAGCCGTAAGGTTAAAGTTATCTCTTCTGAAGGAAGACGGAGATAATTCATTCCCGAGAGCTGTGAAATGTTAGCAGACCGGATCTTTAATTGCTCCCCGTTGCACATCTGAAATTTAACACGGTGCGTGATTCTGTGGTTGATCAAGTTGTGGTCAGGGAGGCTCGTAGAAGGACAGGATGGAAAATTCACAAACAAACAAAACGCCAATCCATCCATCCATCCATCCATCCATCCATCCATCCATCCATCCATCCATCTATCAATCCATCAATCCATCAATTCATCAATTTATCAATTTGTATTTCATGTTTTTAATTCTGGCTGTGCACCGCCCTGAGTCCTCAGGGAGAAGGGCGGTATATAAATTGAAAATAAATAAAAAAATAAATAAATAAAAATTCATCCAATCCATCAATCCATCCATCCATCCATCCAATCTATCAATCCATCAATCCATCCATCCATCCATCAATCCATCAATCCATTAATCCATTAATCCATCCATTCATCCATTCATCCATCCATCCATCCAATCCAATCCATCCATCCATCAATCCATCCATCCATCCATCCATCCATCCATCAATCTATCAATCCATCAGTCCATCCATCCAATCCATCAATCCATCCATTCATCCATCCAATCCAATCCAATCCAATCCATCCAATCCATCCATCCATCAATCCATCAATTCATCCAATCCATCAATCCATCCAATCCAATCCAATCCAATCCAATCCAATCCAATCCAATCCAATCCAATCCAATCCATCCAATCCATCCATCCATCAATCCATCAATTCATCCAATCCATCAATCCATCCAATCCAATCCAATCCAATCCAATCCAATCCAATCCAATCCAATCCAATCCAATCCATCCATCCATCCATCCATCCATCCATCCATCCATCCATCCATCCATCCATCCACAAACTTGATTTGTAAGGCTTCATAAGGCAAAACAACCAGTTATGATTAAAGTTTACACTGGAAATCGATGTCAACAGGAGCTCACTTTCTTTAAAGCTGATCTCACATTTCACAGCCTGCTCGGTTAGAACTTTAGAATAATTTTATTGTCACTTTGAATGTGCCCCGATCGACATACATTAAAACGAAATTTCGTGGCGTACAGCTCTTTGACCCTCATAAATCTGAATCGGTTGCGAGGGATCCAACTTTTGATTATGTAACCAGGGGGATGCTGTAACAGTTGTAGGTGTTAAAAACTTAAGTCCCGGAGTATCTTTTCGATGCCATTATAACTTTGAACGGTGAGTAAATGAATGTAAGTCAAGGACTTCCTCTACAGCTTTTCCGTCCACAATAAAGAATTCATTTCATTCCCGCTTTGGTTGTGTTGCGCAGCGGTCACTCATCCGGATAATTCAGCAGTGGCCGAAGGAGGACCTCTTCCTAGAGATGAAGAGCCAAATCAGAGGAGGTCAGCAGAAAACGGAGCATCTCCTGGCCCAAATGGCTTTGAGGAGGATTCCGTAAACCCCCAACATTCCTGTTCAAGAAGCTGAAACGCGCGGAAGAGTTGTCTTCAGAAGGAAAAACAAACTTCCTTTCCCAAAGAGGGTCGCAAAATAGTCCCCTTTTGTCTTTGGATTTATCTGGAGAGCCTGGTGAGGAAGCATGCATGACTCTACAAGAAGTCAACAGCCTTCAAAATCAAGAGGAAGTAAAGTGGTGGGGATGAGTAAGAAGATGTTTTTTTGCAAGCCATTTTGCACGTGTTTCTAATTTACTTTACAGCGTGTGATTATTAAAAAGGATCTGCTGCCATAAGTTCAACCACTTTTGAATGAGACCGTTCTTCTAAGCCCCTCCCTTCCTTGCTTATTCCTCAATTTGGGTGCATAGAGGACTTCCTTGTTTACATCTGTCTTCAGCTGGTGATCAAATAAAGACCCTAATTTGTTTTATATAATTTTTAAAAAGAAAAAGGCCCATGTGTCTATGGAGATTCTCAATCATCCAAGTCATGGTTGTCCCAAAGGCGCTTTTTCAAGAGGCAACTGGAGTTTCTTGGATTTTTTTTGAAGATGTTTCACTTCTCATCCAAGAAACAATTTCTTCTTCTTCTTCTTCCTCTTCTTCTTCTTCATCATCATCATCTTCTTCTTCCTCTTCCTCTTCCTCCTCTTCTCTCTTCCTCTTCTTCTTCTTCTCCTCCACCTCCTCCTTCTCCTTCTCCTCCTTCTCCTTCTTCTCCTCCCTTCTTCCTTCTCCCTCCTCCTCCTCCTCCTCCTCCTCCTCCTCCTCCTCCTCCTCCTCTTTCTTCTTCTTCTTCTTCTTCTTCTTCTTCTTCTTCTTCTTCTTCTTCTTCTTCTTCTTCTTCTTCTTCTTCTTCTTCTTCTTCTTCTTCTTCTTCTTCTTCTTCTTCCTCTTCTTCTTCCTCCTCTTCTTTTTCTTCTCCTCCTCCTTCTCCTTCCCCTTCTCCTTCTTCTCTTCCTCCTCCTTCTCCTTCACCTTCTCCTTCTCCTTCTTCTCCTCCCTTCTTCCTTCTCCCTCCTCCTCCTCCTCCTCCTCCTCCTCCTCCTCCTCCTCCTCCTCCTCCTCCTCCTCCTCCTCCTCCTCCTCCTCCTCCTCCTCCTCCTCCTCCTCCTCCAATGGACAGCAAACACTCTGCTGACTAGGCTGGCTGTTTGCTGGCTGCCAGAAAAAAAAAACCCTAGAAACTAGTGGATTGGGATTTCACTGAACTAAGGCTGCATAAAAATCTTGGTTTACGTAAGAAGAACCTGGCTAAAGAGAAATACACATAAAGGCCTACGAAAAGGAAAGAAAAAAAATATAATAATATATATAATAATAATAATTAAAAATACCAAGATTTTATTTTTCTAGAGTTTGATTAAAACATTGCTGCTCAGAAAGATGTTTGGCTGAAAATTATTTAAATGCAGTTCCTCTGGCTGCTTTATTACATGCGACCGATAATTTATTGATCTTATATAGTTATATGACTGTATTTTGCAAATTACCTTCCATTAGCTGAGCTGGAAGGGGTCAAAAGGAAATATGTCTATAAGAGATATGGCTTAATGAGGGAATTCATTAGAGTAAACTAGAAAGGAGTTCATAATCTTAAACCTGCCTGTTCTTATCATTCAGATGTTATGATGTCAAACAGTACTTATTATTTAACAATTATGATTACAAATAGAGTAGGTTTATAACCCTAATCTCCTGCCATAAACTATAATATTTAATGAATATTAGAATATCAGAAATTTAACAGGCTTTAATTACAGTCACGATGGTTGAAACATATAATTTTAGGGTAGTTTTCAGATCAGTATTTGATCATGGATTTCTTTCTTTCTTTCTTTTTCCTCCCCTGTAGTAAGTAAGTGTTTGTTAAACATCAACTCCTTGTTGTCATAAGGGAAAGAGATAGCAAAGCTGGGTTCTGCCTCAGTCTCTAGAGATTATGGTCGGCCTCAGAAATTTCTGCTCAGACCTGGAATGGAATTGAATGCAATAGAATATAGGGTAGGGTAGGGTAGGGTAGGGTAGGGTAGGGTAGGGTAGAGTAGAGTAGAGTAGAGTAGAGTAGAGTAGAGTAGAGTAGAGTAGAGTAGAGTAGAGTAGAGAATATAATGAATAGAATACAGTGGAATGGAATGCAATGCAATGCAATAGAATGCAATAGAATATAGAGTAGAGTAGAGTAGGATAGAGAATATAATGACTAGAATACAGTGGAATGGAATGAAATGGAAAGGAATGCAATGCAATGCAATGCAATGCAATACAATGCAATGCAATGCAATGCAATGCAATACAATGCAATGCAATGCAATGCAATGCAATAGAATATAGAGTAGAGTAGAGTAGAGTAGGATAGAGAATATAATGACTAGAATACAGTGGAATGGAATGGAATGGAATGGAAAGGAATGGAATGCAATGCAATGCAATGCAATGCAATAGAATGCAATGGAATATTAGAGTAGAGTAGAGTAGAGTAGAGTAGAGTAGAATAGAGTAGAGTAAAGTAGACTAGACTAGATTAGACTAGACTAGAATAGACTAGAATAGAATAGAATAGAATAGAATAGAATAGAATAGAATAGAATAGAATAGAATAGAATAGAATAGAATAGAATAGAATAGAGAATAGAATGAATAGAACACAATGAAAAGGAATGGAATGGAATGGAATGGAATGGAATGGAATGGAATGGAATGGAATGGAATGGAATGGAGTGGAGTGGAGTGGAGTGGAATAGAAGCAGAAGCAGAAGCAGAAGCAGAAACAGAAATAGAAATAGAAATAATAGAATGGAATGGAATGGAATGGAATGGAATGAAATGGAATGAAATAAAATGAACAGAACAGGACAGGACAGAACAGATTAGGATTAGGATTAGGATTAAGGACTAGATTAGACTAGACTAGAATAGAGAATAGAGAGAAAAACAAAAACAAAATAGAACAGAATAGAATAGAATTCTTTATTGGGTAAATGTGATTGGATACACAAGGAATTGGTCTCTGCTGCAGAAACTCTCAGTATACATACAAACAGCAGAGTGATAGATCATAGATCATAAATCATAGTTACAAACATTAATCCTAAAATACAAACAACAAGTGATAAATCATGAGAATGCCAATTGGAAAAGATAGAAGGAAAGATGAGAAGAGAAATGAGAAGATGAGAAGATAAGAAGGATAACAGCCATACAGCCTACTACATGGGTAAATACTCACACTTTTCCAAAATATATTGATTACTCTGAGCTCAAAACTCCTACAGGTGAAATCATCATTAATCATCTTCAAAGATAAAGTGGAACTTGATGTCGATGGCCGCAGCCATGACATTTTTTTGGCAATGATATAGATGTGGTTTGTCATTGCTTTCTGGGAATTTTTTTTTTCAACTTTCCAAACTAGCAGCAGCTCAGGATTATCTAGGACAGTGATGGCTAATCTTTTTTTCCTCAGGTGCCAAAAATGTGCGCACATGCGCTATTGTGTGTGCATGCTCACACCCATAATACAATGCCCCCTCATGCACGCCTGGCCCCCCTGCACAAGTGCGCGCAACCCCTATACTCCCTCACCCCCTCACGCATGCGGGCGTGACTCCCCCATCCCCCTTTTGGGCCTAGCAGGCCTCCCTGAAGCCTCCGGAGACAGGAAATGGCCCGTTTCCAGACTTCCAGTAAGCCCGTTTTTTGCCCTCCCCAGGCTCCAGAGGCTCTGGAGGCTTTCCTAGAGCCTCCAGAAAGGCAAAAACGGCCTCCCCCAGCCCTCCAGAGGCCCTCCGGAGGCCAGAAACGGGCCGTTTCCGGACTTCCGGTAGGCCTGTTTTTCACCCTCCCAGAGCCTCCATGCGAGCCCTGTACTTACATGGCATCCAAAACGGGCTGCATGGAGACTCCTGGGAGGGGAAGGAAGGCATGGGCATGTGCGCACGTCTCCCGCGTACACGGTAGAAACCCAAAAATTAGCTGGCCAACGGGAGGTGTGTGCACATGTGCGGTGGAGCTGACCTAGGGCGACGGCTCATGTGCCCGCAGAAATGTTGTAAAATAGGTTTTTCATTTGTCTAACTGCATCACTCCTAGAATGTGCCAGTGTCAGAAGATAAACCACAGTACAATGTGTTAACTGGTCTTGTGTTAATCAGGTATAAAATAATTCCATATTAAGGTAAGGAAACTATAGCTAACTTCCTACTGTCTCGACCCAGCTTTCCAAACACGACAAGCCCTCGGTAGTTGAAGCAATAATTCCTCTATTAGGCATGCCAGCAGCCATGGCAAAAAGTTTCTCTTTCATCTCAGGCTAACAAGTCCGTCTGGCAGGGAGATGAATAGTTGCCTGCCACATCTATTCATCTCCTCCCCCTGCCTTTTATCCCCAGAGCTAGAGTGGGGCTTCACTAGCAGCGGTGGCTCTTCCGTCCCGAGGACCGGCCCATAGATTTCCACTACTCTCCTCTCCTCTGCTTTCTGTGCATCTATGCGTCAGGCACTGGACCCAGCTGTTCCTCCTCTTCCTCATCAGCCACCTCCAGACCTGGGGGCTGTTGACTCTCCATCTGAGGGCTGACAGACGGCCCAGGCTCTGCCTCCGTCTCTCTCTCTCTCTGCCAGCTCCATTCCCTCTTGCCCCTCCGAGCTCTCAGGTTGCCTTGATGCTGACCCCGACTCCCACACTGATTCAGCTGCTGGAGGGGCTGGCGGCCAACAGGCCATCTATGTTGAGGATGGTTGGCCATAGTCGTAATTAAAAACGACTAAGACATCCATGGTTACATTTGTTTAGATCAAAGAAGAATCCCAACGATCACAATAGCCCAGCAAACTTGGGCTATTTTTTTAAAACATGGTTTCTATTACTCTTTTCAAATTACATCTGCCATATTATGATCCAGTATTATTATTATTCCCCAGGAACATATTCAAAACTAACTCTCCCTTTTAAATTTTTAAATCGTTTAATTTGCTTTCTAAATTGGGTGTTTTACATTTGTTTTTCGGCCAAAATATTTAATAATTTTAATGGACTTTTAATGTTTGTATTATCTGTATTTTATCTTGGCTGTTCACCGTCCTGAGTCCTCCGGGAGTAGGGCGGTATAGAAATTTGATAAATAAATAAATAAATAAATAAATAAATAAATAAATAAATAAATAAATAAATAAATAAATAAATAAATAAATAAATAAAACACGGTTATGTAACTTCTGACCCTTGAGGGCATGTTTACGCTCATGTGAAACGGTGTGATCTTATTTTATTTGCAGAAATCACCGTAATAACCAGGTGCTTGGGTATGGAAGGCCACCGCGACAGCTGTAATGACGTCAAATTGTAGATACTAGACTCGGAAAACACGGTGTCAACAGTTTCTTGATTGGAAAGGAGTAATAAAACGTAGCTAGGAAGATAAATACACAAGACCTATGTAGTTTAAATACTTTTTTTTTAAAAAAAACATGACTACTAGACAGTGAGAAGCCCAGAGCCAGCTGATGAAAAGGGTTTTTATAATAAGCTTAGATATGCAATAGTGGCGAATATCTGTAGCTCGGGGTATAGGATGTGGATGAAGGTTCATTCTTGACGTTTGTGGGTTGGTTTCCGAACGTTTTGTTGTTGTTACCTGGCTGGGTAACATCAGCAGAATTAGGGGATGTGAGTGTTGGTGCTCTTCTGTTCTTAAGAGGTTCATGTGGTCAGTAGGTCTTGTGATGGGGAGGTCACGTCAGGTGAGGGCCATGTCAGGTGAGAGTCTTGTGATGGGTCAGGTATGGGTTACATCAGGTGAGGGCCTTGTGATGGGTCAGGTGTGAGTCACTGTCAGATGAGGGTCTTGTGATGGGTCTTGATGGGTCATGTTAGCTGAGAATCATAAAATAGGATAGGGTAGGGTAGGGTAGGGTAGGGCAGGGCAGGGCAGGGCAGAGCAGAGCAGAGCAGAGCAGAATAATATTGGAAAATAGAATAGAATAGAATAATGAAGAGAAGAGTAGAGTAGAGTAGAGTAGAGTAGAGTAGAGTAGAGTAGAATAGAATAGAATAGAATAGAATAGAATAGAATAGAATAGAATAGAATAATGAAGAGTAGAGTAGAATAGAGTAGAATAGAATAGAATAGAATAGAATAGAATAGAATAGAATAGAATAGAATAGAATAGAATAGAATAATGAAGAGTAGAGTAGAATAGAGTAGAGTAGAATAGAATAGAATAGAATAGAAT
Organism: Pantherophis vulpinus; assembly: GCA_037215915.1. Classification (NCBI taxonomy): domain Eukaryota; kingdom Metazoa; phylum Chordata; class Lepidosauria; order Squamata; family Colubridae; genus Pantherophis; species Pantherophis vulpinus. The sequence continues at coordinate 84,827,974 of JAXLNS010000008.1, forward strand.
AGAATAGAATAGAATAGAATAGAATAGAATAGAATAGAATAGAATAGAATAGAATAGAATAGAATAGAATAGAATAGAATATTGGAATAAAGAGTAGAGTAGAGTAGAGTAGAGTAGAGTAGAATAGAATAGAATAGAATAGAATAGAATAGAATAGAATAACAGAATTGGAAGGGACCTTGGAGGTCTTCTAGTCCAACCTCCTGCTTAGGCAGGAAATCCTATATCATTTCAGACAAACGGTTGTCCAGTCTCTTCTTAGAAACTTCCAGTGTAGGAGCATTCACAACTTCTGGAGTCAAGTTGTTCCACTGATTGATAGTTCTCACTGTCAGGAAATTTCTCCTTAGTTCCAGGTTGCTTCTCTCCTTGATTAGTTTCCCTCCATTGCTATCTTGCGATAGGTCTTGTGATAGGACAGGTGTGGGCTGCGTCAAGTGAGCGTCTTGTGATGGGTCTTATGATGAGTCATGATGGATCAGGAGGTGTGGGTCACGTCAAGTGAAGGTGCCCTCTATACTTGGAGTCCTGGACGCTAATATTTCAGATAGTAAGGTTTAGATGGCTGAACTCCATAATATCCTCTATATTTAGAAAACTGGGAAAAAAGGACTGGTACAAACTCCATTCCTGTAGTTCAAATATTGGGGTTTTTTTCAGAATCCAATCTGGGTCGGTCCCCGGGACAAGAGCTTTATTCTTCCGAGCTTTCAGACTCGTGCTGGAGCCCAGCCTCAGGGAACTTCTCTCTAGTGGCTACTTTGGGCTGTTCTGTGCATGATATTTACGTGGGGCCTGGTTGTGTGAGGCTTTTTGGTTATTGATTGGGGTGTTGATAGGCAGACAGAAGACAGACAGAACAACAGAGTTGTTACGGTCTACGGACCCCAAAGAACGCAGCACACACAAAATCCGTACAAACCTTAGTTTACTAAATTAAATCAGTCTTTTTCAAATAAAACTTTCTTAACAGCCTACAAGAATCCAAAGAATAAATAATCGTAATCTTACTAGGGTTGGCAGAAAGCCCAGAAGCAATTTGCAGGAAACTGATAAGAGAACTAAGTTCGGGACGCGAAGGAGAGTGAACGAAGTTGTTCCCTGCAAATTGTTTCAGTCGGTGTTCCTCCTTAAATAGGCTAGGGGAGTGGCCAATTAGCCCCAAGTCTTACTCTCAAGGAGACCTCCTCCTGAGGAGCCACTCCTGCCTTTTGGCAGCTCTGCGTGCCCGTGCATCGAGAAGAGGCTCCTCCTCTTTGTCCTCTTCACTTAAGGGAGCTTCTGGAGGTTCTGAAGGCCCTGGCTGAATCCCTGCCCTCTGGCACCACATCTTCTTCAGCCTCCTCATTGTCTGACTCAAGTGCCAGCTGCATAGGCTGCTGGCGCAGCACCACACCAGCCTCCTCACTGTCGGAATCAGCTACTAGCTGCACAGGCTGCAACACATCCTGCTAATATTTTAAAGTGAGCTGCACAGGTGGCCTCTACGGTAATCGAGAAAGAATTGGCTACTGGGACATACAGGAAGATCCAGTTGGGTGTAGTAGTGAAGGCTTCAGGCTGAAAACCATTTGGCCCATGAATTCTAGTCCCACTTTATGTACAAAACAAGCTGAGTGACCCTGGGCCAGATACAGGGAGTCCTCGACTTTACAACAGTTCATTTAGTGACCATTCAAAGTTACGGCACTGAAAAAAAAAGAGGAACTTGTGAGCATTTTTCACACTTATGACCGTTGCAGCATTCCCATAGTCGCGTGCTCAAAACCCAGGCGCTCGACAGCTGGTTCGTATGGCAGCGTTCCCGGGATCAGGTGATCCCTGCTTCTGACAAGCAAAGTCCACGGGGGCAGCCAGATTCACTTAACAACCGTGTCACTAACTTAACCGCAATGATTGACTGAACGACTGTGGCAAGAAAGGTCATTAAAAAAGGGCGAAACTCACTTGACAAATGTTTCATTTAGCAACATTTGGGGTCAATTGTGGTCGTAATTCAAGGACTACCTGTTTCCTCCCCACCCTTGTCTTGTCCAGGAGTTGAAAGCCCCCTGATTGATGAATGAATGAATGAATGAATGAATGAACAATGAATGAGTAGCATTCTAAGTAGTAGAAAATAAATGTATGTACATGTATGTATGGCTATAAATGAAATGCACAGATAATGATATAAAATAATACTTCATTATTATATCTGAAGGGTTTTATAAAAATAGAGTTTCTGCGTTTATGGTCTTTTAAAAATCTTTTAATGTTCCATTTTCGATATTGCACTCAATATCCTGTCGTTCTTTTCCAATGAGTTAAAAACCATGCTGAATTACAATATCATTCCATTTTACATTATTGGTCATTCGTAGTTTTATCCACAGTTACAAAAACAAACAAATGCCAAAGGGACTAAAATGTAAAAATATATATATATATATCTCAATATTTTAATGCATCACAGAAATGGTAAAGCATGACAGAGAGGGTTTTTTTTGTTTTGTTTTTTTTTTTTGCTTTTTCAACAAATCCTATTAAACCAAGCAATATTCCCGCTCATTTTCTAAAATAGGACAACCCAAAGCTATTTTAAACACCACAACATTGTAAAATACACAATACATAATTCAAATTTCACAAGCAGGGTTCCTTAGAGAACATATGCAAAACTGTACACTAAAAAAAAACAACAACCAACATTATAAATAATAATGGGAAATGCTTAAAAAGAGATGAGGTTACCATAATCCGATGTTTTCAGAGGGGACTCTGGAGGACACCTAGATTTCCCTGAATCTGGAAACTTGCCTATTGTCTATTGTCTTCTACTGCAGCTACTTTCATATCCCAGCAAGCAAACTTCAAGTTAACAAGAGAGCACCAGGTTGGAGAAAGGAAATGCAAGGAACATTCATGATTGGACAGGAGAGACGGGGAAATTACGTGTGAAATGGATGTTGACGTACAGTTGAACTTGTGGGTCCTTTCATCATTTTCCCCCCTCTTTTGTACTGTTAGTATGTACAAGGTGGGTACGTTGAGGCTGTTGGGGAGACATTACATGAGATGGAAGCCACCTTCCCGTCTGAGCTACAACTTTAGAAAGCGGAAGGACCATGGTTGAAGCAAGTTGTCTTGCTCTGAACATCTGATCAAAGAGCCTTCAAGACTATCTCCAGATTCAAATTTCACCCACTGACCAAAACCTACTTCCATATCTGATGACCCTAATGAGACTTGGGTAAACAATCTGCTCCTGTTTGGGGTTAAAGCTGACTATGTTCATTGGATGGTTGTAAAACAAGTCATACAATCAACTAAAGACATTGAACTAAACATTTGGAATTGTATCATGGCAAACTTCAACAGCTAGTTGCATCCCCGGTTCCTATCACATGTCTTTCAGAGTGGGCAGCTCTATAAAATCAATATAATTCTATAATTATGAAGCAGGAGATGCCACAGGAGTGTTGTAGTGCTTCAACTTTGAAGACCATCAACAGAGTCACTGGTGGGATGGCCACCATCAACGTAATGTTCTAGGAAATTGGTGGCGATGGTAGCAATTATGGGACTTGACTTCGTTTCCCCATCTTCCCTGTTCAAAACAACTCTTTTGTTTCCCTGCTGATTCAATTTTCCAACTTCCTTCCACTTTAGGAAGGAAAAGTTGGTTTCCAATCACCAGATTAAGTTACGAAGACATAAAACCAGGTTCTTGGTTACGTTTATGTTCTATCAGTACTAGGTATATTTCTCTACATAGGGATTGTAAAACACAACCATTATCCATCCAGTAACAAACAATAGAATTAAGGGAATTAATGAATCAATTTAATTGATAAGTTGATTCATTCCTCTAAGAAAACACCGCTGAAGAGCTAAAATATTGGTTCATAAAGCCGAGAGATGTAATATTTGATTATGCATAGACATTAAGTGTATTCTCTCTTTTCTAATCCTAATCTTGTCCAGTTTACTCCCCTTCTTATACTTCTGCCCAGTTCCACATAAAATAATATTAAATCAGCCCCAAAACATTTTCTGCTTCTCAACTTTGGTGAACGTGGCTGTTAGTTCTTCAACCGTCAGTTGACTTCAGCTGCTGTAATCCTTAATCCACCCGCCATTTTGGCCCTTGAAAATCCAATTTCATTTTGCTTGGAAAGCCTTCCCACTTCCCACGATTCCACCAAAGGGAACAAGAGGTAGACTGAGTTACAGCATCAGAATCGGTCAACCAGAAAGCAAGAGATCCATACAAAGGCATTTTTCTATTCTTCTGAGAAGTTTTTCAGAAGACCGAAAGTCTACGGAATTGAGTGTCAGTATTCTGTTTAACAAATATGAACGACCCCCCCCCCACTGCTAATATTAATGATTGAGCGTGAAGAAATTATTTTGCTCCCCAAACAAGCAACATTATCATAAGAAAGATAGAGTAAAAGTTCCCATCAAAAACAGGTGGGACTTGATTGCAAAGTTGTAGCAGCCGCCATTTTGATTCTTCAGACTCTTCCTCCCTTCGCCCTACACCCCTGGTTTTATAAGTGCTTTATTTTGGTTGTGTCATTCTGTTTCTGCCAGGTGCCAATTATTATTAATACCGTAGAAACTTCACGCCTATGATATTGCATCGAAATGAATCCATTTCTGCATAACGTTGATGAAATGGTGACAGTTTGTTCTCTGGATTGCCAAATGTTTCGTTGAAGTGTCTTGTTTCAGTTCTTCTCTGCTTTTATTGATCTCACCTGGTGACCTTCACACGGCGTGACCAGCTCGTCACACGAACCACCGACAACATGAGATCAATAAAAGCGGAGAAGAACCGAGATACTTCAACCAAAGTCCCATTGAGGAGGTCACCTCGTCCGGAGATAAAACGTTCAGAAGCAAAACAACAAGTCCGGAGAAAAAAACCACCCAAATATCTACCAATAGTTTCTATCCTTTCTAAGTTGGTTAGATCTTCAGCTTTCTTAAATTCACTTCGATCCCTGGCAGGTCCAAGCATTTGTAAGAAAGTGGCCTCTTTCCAGTACAAATACACACCCAAACTGCTTTTTAATTCAAAGTTATTTCCAATAAATCACAGGGAATTTACTTCTGAGTAAACCTGCATGAGATTGGGGTGCAGTTCCTCCGCTTTCCAAGAAATGCACATTTAAGCACTTTTAAATTTCAATGATATCAGTAGCAATAAATGGAAGTTTCTCCACTGTAACTTATCAGAGTTTTTTTTTTTTTTAAGAAAAGCTGAATTTGCCTTGTATTTTTCTTGCTAATATTAAGGTCATGATAAAGACTTCCAGCCTGCATTGCTACCTAAGACAACCCCTTTCAAGTCTCAATGACTCTGACAAAAGAGATCCAAGTATGTGCATTTTGCCTGGATCGCCAAGTAAATAAATTTTCTATCTACATCTAGATAAAATTCTTAATAGTAGCACATTCCAAGAAATGTAGATAGTTTTGCAATAAATGGCATCATGAGGAAAATGATGGATACATTATCAGCTGTTGGAAAATCAGCCCACGAGGCAATAAACAGAACGATAATAACTGGATGCAAGGGACATTAAGCTGTAATAGAGCATAGCACGTCTCAAGATATGAATTTGTTCTCTTTTTGATCTTGGTGACATAATACGTGACCTTGAAGCAAAATGCTAATTTTCTTTTCCAGCAGCATGAGTGTACAATAATCTCAGGATCCAAGGTTTCATCCTGGTTGACTGAAATGGCTTCTCAGTGGCATGAAACGAAAACGGTGGGGAGTTATTTCCACATGCCACCCAAAGTTACGAATCGCAACTTCTTCTGTATAAATTCGTTCCGAATATCCGAAGAGCCTCTTAGTGAAAAGAGCTTCTCCAAATATGGGGCGCGAACCTTATCTACAAATGGCTCTCTTTGATCTGAAGACTGGTTGGTATAATGCTACATGTCAACAAACTATTGTTTAGAGTGGAATCGGACAACGCACCGTGGCCCACGCACCGTGGCCAATTCGCCACAGTTCTCGCCACGGGACGATTTGAAAAGTTCAATTTAATCATTTAAAAGAATTTAATTTTTGTCGTTCGCATTTCATTTTGTCCTTCCTTAGATGTCTTTTCTGTAATGACTCCATTCCACCATTTCTTTGATATTCGTGTAACTCTTGTCCCATGGCAAGTTGGCCATGGCAAGTTGGCCATGGCAAGTTGGCCAGGGCAAGTTGGCCAGGGCAAGTTGGCCATGGCAAGTTGGCCAGGGCAAGTTGGTCAGGGCAAGTTGTCCTAGATCCATTTACAGAGCGGTGAACATATTCAGACCCCCTCACACCCGACAACAGAGGTAAAAAGGTTGTGTGTAAGAGCAGTAAGCTTCCTCTCACCCAGCTTTGGGACGTTCCATGAGTTAATACTTCTGGAACACAAGGTTATATTTTTAGGGCAATTCACTTCTTTAAAAAAAAAACACATTATTTACATAATTTAATCTTGTCAGGAGGAGAAAACCTTGCGAATGACACCCCCCCCCCCCAGTACCTTTTTCTTCCTCACTATCTTGTGTCTACAAATCAAAAATGGTGTCCCTACATATCCTACGGAGATACAGCAGCTCAATTCTTCAACAATTGTTCTCTCAATTCAGCCTTCAAACAATTTAGGTCCAAAAAAGACAAGTGCTTTAGAAAAGTCATACATTGCACAAACCACAGAACCTACAGTACTAAAATATATGGAGAGATAATTTCTTTAACGCACACCTTAACTGGCACTTCTTGAAGGTTTTTAGAAGATTTGTTTGGTTGAACAGATCTGCCTGGTACACACTATATTACATTATGTTACAATGGCATAGGTCTGGACTCTCCAAAACATCGGATTGAGGGGATACAGTTTTAAAGCTCTTGCTGAAAACCTGATCCAGCTAGTGATATATTATATGATATAGCCCATGACCAGTCTACCGATGCTGAAGAACGTGGAGTAGATTGGACTTCTACAGGACTGCAAATGAGAGAGTCTTAGCAGTGATGGGCAGAAGGACTGTTGGCCCATAGATCTCTAAAAAAAAACCAAGTGGAGTACTTGTCCAGAGGCCTTCCTTAGTCTGGAGACAAGTACAGGACTTCACTTGAGCAGATGTGAGGTAAGGCCTTGACCTTACGGATGATTTGAATGCACGTCTTGAGATTTAGACACAATCTAAGGGTTCCTGACAACGGTTGTTACCCATCCCTGGTTCAATCTTCTCACTGAGTGCAAGTCACTGGCCCACGTTCCCCGTTTTTCCCCTCTAGACAGGCCCCTCAAGCGTTCCATCCTTGGAGCTCCATTCTCAACTTCCCCCTCTGCTACAACGCTGTAGTGCTCAAGTCCGCTTTCTCTGCTTTTGTGCCCTTGGAAAGACAGTTCTCTTCATCGGCCAGCGATACGGGGTTCTCGTGAACTTCCATCGTTTTCGTGTGCTTGGCTTCTTCGCTCGGGGTGGCCTCCTTGTTTCGACAACGTTTGCAGCAGCAGCAACAATATCTGCCACAGGCGACGCCTGCGGCGGTTATGACTTCGTCCCAGGGCCGCAAAGAATGCATCCATCGAGGAAGGAAATCCCAACTTCGGAGCTTCTCCGGGAGCAAATGTGGCTTCTTCTTCTGCAGGAGGTGGACAGTGAGCACCAAGATCAAGGCCATGAAGACGGGGACAGCCACGGCCACCAGGTAGGGCCAACCGGCCACCGAAAGGCCGAACACGGCCAAAGGGATCAAGAAGAAGCAGGAGAGGAGGTAGAAAATGGCGAACCATCGGTACTTGGCGGTGATGTTCCCCAGAGCTTTGGACAAGCGAATGGGGATACGCATAAAAGGAAGCGGGTACCAAAGGATGATCCCCGAGATATTGAAAAAGAAATGGCACAAAGCGATCTGGAAAGAAAACAGAGTTCAACGTCAGAAGAATATCAAGACAGCGCATCGCATGTACATACCATGCATTTTGTCATGCTTGGACACCATTTTTTTCGTTGGCTCTTCAGGCCTGCCACATTTACTACTGTGGGAAACTGGGAGGGAAGATTGTATGGAGCCAGAGTGATATATAGTCATAATAACATTCAGGGGTGGGCTTCAAAATTTTTAGTAAGGGTTCTCTGCTCTGTTGCTGGGTGGGCATGGCCTAGTCAGCCTCCTGCACCATGGTGGGAGTGGTTCCCTTCCCTGGGCTCTGGAGGCTTTTCTTGAGCCTTCGGGAGGGCAAAAATGGCCTCCCCAGGCTCCGGAGGCCCTCTGGAGGCTGGAAACGGGTGTTTCTTCCAATCCTAATCCGCTTACTCCCACTTACTACAAGCTGCGTTTTTGAGTTGGTAGCTAAAGTAGAAACACCAAGAGTTTCTGCTTCTTTCCTGAATCAGCAGTTTAAACCCTTTGGTTTGAAGGAACAAACTAAGGATGGCCTTTTTAGACCTTAAAGCAAATGGTCATGGCTGAAGACAAAGTAAAAACTTGAGAGATAGGAATTGTAATTGTACCCTGTTTCCCCGAAAATAAGACACCCCCTGTTAATAAGCCCAATCGGGCTTTTGAGCACATGCGCTAAAATAAGCCCTCCCCAAATATATTTAAACACAGAGCTGGAAATCAGGTAAGACGGCAAGAGGATCCCCATCTTATTTATTTTATTTATTTATTTATCAAATTTCTATACCGCCCTACTCCCGGAGGACTCAGGGCAGTGAACAGCCGAGATAAAATACAGATAATACAAACATTAAAAGTCCATTAAAATTATTAAATATTTTGGCCGAAACACAGATTAAAACACCCAATTTATAAAACAAATCAAACGATTTAAAAAATTTAAAAGAGGAGAGTTAGGCCAGGCCAGCCTGCTGAAATAAAAAAGTTTTGAGAGCACGACGAAACGTGCGCAGGTCCGGGATCCTCCGTATCTCCGGGGGGAGCTCATTCCAGATGGTAGGTGCCCCCACAGAGAAGGCTCTCCCCCTGGGGGCCGCCAGTCGACACTGTTTGGCCGACGGCACCCTGAGGAGCCCCTCTCTATAGGAGCGTACTGGTCGGTGAGAGGCTATTGGTAGCAGAAGGCGGTCTCGTAAGTGCCCTGGTCCGATGCCATGGAGCGCTCTAAAGGTGTGCTCCACACGCCCCAAAATAATAAGACCTCCCCGAAAATAAGGCCAAGCGCATATTTCGGGGTTGAAAAAAATATAAGACAGGGTCTTATTTTCAGGGAAACACGGTAGTTGAATTATATGTTATTTCAACAGAAGAGGCTTTCGAATATCAAAAAGTGCTCACCTGTAAGGAATATTTCAGTCGGTTCCCAGGACTGGCCATTGCAGCTAAAATAGCTGTTGTGGTTGTCCCAATATTTGATCCCAAGGTTAGTGGGTAGGCCCGTTCTATGCTTATAACCCCAATTCCTGAGGGGAAGAAAACGGGAGGAATTGCATCGTTTGATTGTAATTTTAGATAATGCCCTAGAGGTCAAAACGCTTCATCCATTGAGCGAGTGGCTTTCCCAGAGTCCACAATTCTAAATCAGAGTAGGATGCTTGCTGTCAAATGTGGGGAAATCCAGGCAGTTCAAATAAATATAAAGGTTTATTTGCAAGCTTAAGCGCTCTAAAAGAATCTGAACTACTAACAGTCGAAGCAAATCGGTGATAGAGAGGAGCTGTGGTGGCACAGTGGTTAGAGTGCAGTATTGCAGGCAAACTCAGTTCAAGGTTGACTCAGCCTTAGTGCACTTGTTAAGGTAGTAACCCGGTTATTAAGTGAATCCGGTTCCTCTATTGACTTGACTTGTCAGAAGGCCACAAAAGGGGACTACGAGACACCGCAACCGTCATAAATATGAGTCAGCGGTCAAGCACCCAAATGTAGATCATGTGACCTTGGAAATGCTGCAATGGTCATAAGTGTGAATAATGGTCGTACGTCCCTTTTTTTCAGTGCTGCTGTAGCTTCGAACGGTCACTAAATGAAGCACTGAAAGTCAAGGACGATTGTATAAAATATAAAGCTATCCCATTGCAAATCAACCCAGCAAATGAAAGATAAGAGAGATTCTACTTTGTGTAAATGCACACACAAAACATAATAACAAAAAGCCCTTTATGCTACAAACATTTCATGAAGCTCTTACCAACAAGAGGAGTGATAGCAGAGGTGAAGACTGAGCTGCTTTGAACAATGAAGGTCATCCCGGCTCCTACCAGCATAGCCAGATAACCAGTTACCCAAGAAAACGGAAACGGAAAATCTGGAAAACAGAGAAATAAAAGATGCTAGATTTATGCAGCAGGTTCTGTTCTACCTAATCCATTGTCTTCAATATTTATAACAGAATAACAAGAGTTGGAAGGTCTACTCTACTCTACTCTACTCTACTCTACTCTACTCTACTCTACTCAACTCAACTCAACTCAACTCAACTCAACTCAACTCAACTCAACTCAACTCAACTCTTTTCTATCCTTCCGATATTCTATCCTATTCTATCCTATTCTATCCTATTCTATCCTATTCTATCCTATTCTATCCTATTCTATCCTATCCTATCCTATCCCATTCCATTCCATTCCATTCTATTCTGAACTTCATTTTACTCTACTCTACTCTACTCTACTCTACTCTACTCTACTCTACTCTACTCTGCTCAGCTCAACTCAACTCAACTCAACTCTATTCTATCCTTCCGATATTCTATTCTATTCTATTCTATTCTATTCTATTCTATTCTATTCTATTCTATTCTATTCTATTCTATTCCATTCCATTCCATTCTGAAACTTCATTTTACTCTACTCTACTCTACTCTACTCTGAACTTCATTCTCTACTCTACTCTACTCTACTCAACTCTACTCAACTCAACTCAACTCTACTCTACTTTACTCTACTCTAGTCTACTCTAGTCTAGTCTACTCTACTCTACTCTACTCCATTCCATTCCATTCCATTCCATTCCATTCCATTCCATTCTATTCTATTCTGAACTTCACTCTACTCTATTCTACTCTACTCTACTCTACTCTATGCTATTATGAACTTCATTCTATTCTACTCTACTGTATTCCAAAAAAATACTTTTGACCTAATAACTGCTAGGAAGAAGCCACTTTTTAATTATCTTTTTTAAAACTATTTTTGCACTTTTTGTTTTTTTACAATTTTGGTTCAACCTTTGTTTCATTTCTGGCACTTTTTTTGCTTTTCTCCCCAGCTTATTCTTTTTCTCCCTTCCTTTCTTTATATTCCCTTGCTATTTTTTCCTCTCTTTTTGTTGAAAACAAAATTAATGGGGAAAAAAATTAGATGCCGAAAAGAAAAAGAAAAACAAATAAAAACCCCAGAAGAAATACTTACCAGTATTGAGTGTTTTCTTGATGACATTTGCGACTTGTCCTTTCAGGACCGAGTTCAGCAGTTTAACAATCAATACCAAGCAAGTGCAAAGGACCAGTAAAGAGAGTGCGAGCAGGATGAGACCAATGGCCAGATCCTGGAGCTGAGATCCTACAAAAATGTGCTTGCCTGTGGAACGAGAAGAGACAAGTCAACAAATGCTAAGCGACTTATATCCCGTTGGGGCCGAAATGTGACCACATAACATCGTCAGACAAGGAGAGAACAGCTGCAATTCCTGTTCTCTTTCTCTATGTTGGAGAACAGTGGTGGCATTCAGCCAGTTTAGGCCGGTTCGGGTGAATCGATAAATTGCTGGCTGGCCCCGCCCCTCCCCGTCCCTTCCAGGAGTCCCCACATGCCCTTTTTTTGCTCCCAGGAGGCTTCAGGGAGGCCTCCTAGGCCAAAAAATGGGGTGCGGGAGGCCGTTTTCACTCCTAGGAGGCTTCAGGGAGGCCTCCTAGGCCCAAAACAGGGCACGGGAACAGGACATCCCACCCCATGGCACATTTTTGCTCCCAGGGGGGTGCAGGAGGCCGAGTGCCACCTGTCACATCCCCTGATCACGCCCACCCTGGCCACGCCCACCCAGCCGGTCATTAGGGCATTAGGTCATTAATTGCCTTAAACAGGAGATCTTTCATAGTGGTATTTCTGGCTCAATTTATATCTCCTAAAAGGAACCTGCTACTTGTGGTTACAAATGGTGGATGTTTAGGATCTGCTCCTACTTCAGGAGGTCCTTTGGCCACCATCCAAAGACGCGAGTGATCCGGTTGACCTTCTAACAGGATGGCTGCCACCTTCTTCTTAATTCCAGCAATGAAGTGTCTTGGATTATATAAACCCCCTCTCCAACCTGACATTTTCCTAGCGTCATATCTGGTCATCCCTTGTTTTGACAACGGATCTTATACAGTGGTGAAATCTAAAATTTGTTACTAAATTTCTGTGGGTTCTGTGGGTTCTGTGGGCGTGGCTTGGTGGGTGGGTGGGGGTAATGTGACTGAGTGGGCGTGGCCAATTTTTAAAAAACTTTTAAAACCATTTTTTCTACAACCTCTTCGGCGTTAAAAAAAATGCTTTCAAAAGGTTCTGACGATCCCAGTTGAGTTGCCTGATCGGCAGAGGCTTTTGATGATCAGGCAACTCAGCTTGGATCGTCAGAGACATTTAAAAGAAAAAAAAGCCTCTACCGATCAGGAAACTCAGCTGGGATCATCAGAGGCTTTTAAAAGCATTTTTTAAAAAATGCTTTTAAAAGCCTTTGACGATCCCAGCTGAGCCGTGCGATCATCAGAGGCTATTTTTTTAAAAGCATTTTTTCGGCTGAAGAAGTTGTAGAAAAAATGCTTTTAAAAGTAAAAAAAAAAAAAAAGCCTCTGATGATTGTGTGGCTCAGCTGTGCATGGGGCGTGGGGGGGGGGCAGGAATTTTTGCTACCGGTTCTCTGAACCACCCGCCTCCATCGCTACCGGATCGAGCGATCTGGTCCGAACCGGGAGCATTTCACCCTTGATCTTATATCTTCAGAGAAATAAGGCCACCCCTTTCCTTACATTTTTCGAGATACTGTGTATCCGAAATGTTTTTGACGGTCCAGGTCATATTTCCACCGGTCCAGCAAAGATCTGGAGACGTGCAGTTTTCAGATGCTGGGACGGTCATATTCCGTTCAACCTAGGCATTGACATAAAATCGTTCGATGAAACTCAGTCTATTCATGTTATGCTGATTTAGGCTCTTTTATTATTATTCGAAACCGAACATGACAGCCAAAAACAATTCACCTCAGCAGTGGAAATTATGGAATTATGGACTCTTCCATGCTGGCCCTTTTTCTACCTCCCAACCTCACCCCATCACCGTAAAATGTTAATTCAAAGAATAAGAGGCTGGAAGGGCCTTTGCAGGTCTTCAAACACAATCGCCTGCCAGTGGTGAAATCCAAATTTTTTTAAATTACTGGTTCTGTGGGCGTGGCTTGGTGGGCGTGGTGTAGCTTGGTGGACATGGCTTGGTGGGTGTGGCACAGGAAGGATACTGCAAAATCTCCATTCCCTCCCTACTCCAGGGGAAGGATACTGCAAAATCTCCATTCCCTCCCCACTCCAGGGGAAGGATACTGCAAAATCTCCATTCCCACCCCATTCCAGGGGAAGCATATTGCAAAATCTCCATTCCCTCCCCACTCCAGGGGAAGGATATTGCAAAATCTCCATTCCCACCCCACTCCAGGGGAAGGATATTGCAAAATCTCCATTCCCTCCCCACTCCAGGGGAAGGATATTGCAAAACCACCAAGTTCAGAGAGCACCAAGGACTCCACAATCCTCCTCCTCCTCCTGGCTTCTCTACTCTTTGAATTTTTATAATATTCAGCATTCTTCAGGCTGGATATATTTATGCGTATATTCAGATTCTAGGAGATCAAAGGTCAGTACAGGTAGTCCTCGACTTACAACCGCAATCGAGCCCAACATTTCTGCTGTTAAGCGAGACATTTGTTAAGTGAGTTTTTGCCCCATTTTACCGCCTGCCTTGTCTCTGTTGTTAAGTGAGTCCCTGCAATTAGTAACCCGGTTGTTAAGTGAATCTGTCTTCCTCACGGACTTCATTTGTTAGAAGGTTGCAAAAGGGATCACGTGACCCCATGGTCAACACAGCGACCGTCATAAATCTGAACCAGCTGGCAAGCCTCTGAATTTTGATCACGTGACCATGGGGAAATGCTGCAAAGGTCATAAGTGTGAAAAATCGGCATATGTTTTTTTCAGTGCTGTTGTAACTTTGAACCGTCACTAAATGAACTGTTGTAAGTCAAGGACTACCTGTATGATATTCTATTTATATAAAGGTAAAGGTTCCCCTCACAAACATATGTGCTAGTCGTTCCTGACTCTAGGGGGCGGTGCTCCTCTCCGTTTCAAAGCCGAACGCTGTCCGAAGACGTCTCCGTGGTCATGCGGCCGGCATGACTCAACGCCAAAGGCGCACGGAACGCTGTTCCCTTCCCACCAAAGGTGGTCCCTATTTTTCAACTTGCATTTTTTATGTGCTTTCGAACTACTAGGTTGGCAGAAGCTGGGACAAGTCACGGGAGCTCACTCGGGATTCGAACCGCTGAACTGCCGACCTTTCGATCGACAATCTCAGCGTCTTAGCCACTAAGACCCTGCATCCCTTTACTTATTTATATTATAAACTCTAGTTATATGCCCTTTCCAAAACAATAGACAGGCTGGATTTTCTAGAGGAATGAATACCCAGAACATTATCACACATTATCACCGTTACGGTTTCGTTCACTGATTAATAGTTATCAGAGAGAAAGAGAAAAGTGACTAATTCAGCGATATGCCAGGTCCTTATCTGCATCAAATGACCCCTTAACTCAACACTCACCAAGCTCGTTTTCGTTTTGCACCAAACTTTCACCAGCGTTTTGTTTTTTGCCGATTCATCACCCGTAGCGATTGCATTGATCACCGATTTATCGAGCTGTTAATCAGAGGGAAGCAAAAAAAAAAAAAAAATGGAAATACCATTTATTGGGTCAATTGAAGAACGCACATTACATCAGATTCATTTTCTCCTGCCTTGCCTTTTCCAAAAAGCCAGCCCATGGTTTGAAAAAGCTAACACGACCTCAAAATAAAATACAATTTATTTGCAAAATGGATCTCGGCAACGATCGGGCTGGGCAGTGTAGTGGCAGGCTGGTGGGCCAGCGCATATGTGCATAAACACACAACTCGACTGCAAGATGAACCCCACGTGCATGAGTGTGCGCGCCGGCCCACCGCTTGCGTGGCCCAGTTGCAAAGAGGCCACGGCCCGGGGGGTTGGGGACCCCTGCTCTATCGTGACCAAGAAACGTTTTTGTTGTTTGTTTCCCATTTATTCTGATCTTCAGGACAAGCTTGGAACATTAGAATAGACTAATGTTACGAAACACGCATTGTGGTATTTCAATAGAAGAAGCTGCTCTTGTGTTGTTGTTTTGTGTGTTGTTGTATTAATTTGGCTTCTCTGAGTGCCCAGAATGAAATGTATCCTGTACAAAAATACATACAACGGGCTTCCAGATAGAATATACACCAGAATTGTTTCTTCTAGGAATAATGAAAAAGAAATATGAAAAAACAAAAACATATATTATTCTACGT
The DNA here is from genome assembly GCA_037215915.1 of Pantherophis vulpinus. Lineage (NCBI taxonomy): Eukaryota > Metazoa > Chordata > Lepidosauria > Squamata > Colubridae > Pantherophis > Pantherophis vulpinus. Next base: position 84,843,549 of record JAXLNS010000008.1, read on the forward strand.
ATGACAACGGCGGCAAGATTGGCATTTGCGCAATGTTGGAGAAGTTCAAACATACTCTCCGAAGATTTAATAATTAGGAAGATATTAGATTGCGCCGAGATGGATAAAATGACATTGGAACTGAAAGAACTGATGGATTCGGATTTTTACATAATATGGGAGAAATGGTATAATTGGACTGAAGATAGAAAAAAAAAGGGAAATAACAGTTAGTAGATTCTGTAAAATGATATAGAGTATAGGAGAACATTAGTGTGATGATATATAAATGGTCACAGTCATGCACAAGAGTTGAATCAGAATTGTTTAATTGTTAAAACCCAATTAAAAAAAAGAAGAAATGTATGCTGTACAAAAAAACCCCCAAAAAAACCAGGATTGCCAGCACAGAACAAGGATAATAATGTTGGATTAAATCAGGGGTTGGCAGCCTTAAACAAAGAGCCACAAAGGTCCTAACCGGAAACCCCCCATTGAATTATGGAGCCGACCGGAAGTCCAGTTCTCCCACCATAGAGTCTCCTCCTAGCGTGGCATCCTTTTTCCTCTGCCGACCAGAAGTCCAGTTCCCCCACCATAGAATCTCCTCCTAGAGTGGCATCCTTTTTCCTCTACCTGTCCTAACCGAAAGTCCTATCAATTGTGGAGCCGACCAGGAACAGGGAGCCGCAGCAGAGCGATAAAAGAGCCACATGCGGCTCCAGGGCCACAGGTTGCTGACCCTTGGATTAAATCAACAGGAGCAGCATTAGAATCGCATAATTCTTCCAACCTTTCAAAGGAGAAGGAAGAATATGATTCCAGGAAGATTTTTTTTTTCCCCAAAAAGAAGATAATAAGTCTGAAATATCTGTGTGGCAATGATATTAGTTATCTAGAGTAGAAGGTTTTAATTTTCTGAAACATCAATGAGGTTTTGAAGATGCAACAAGTCTATGAATCTTAGAATTAGGTATCAAGATTCTAAAGAGATTTATATGGGTGAAGACTTATTTGGGATCCTGAGGTTGGAAAGACAGTTTGCATATTCTTTGCAGCACGCTTCTCAACAATAAAATCCATAAAATTCACGGGGTGCTTGTCCCAAAGGAGTTTTTTCAAGAGGCAACTGGACTTACTTCGTTTTTCCTTGAAGACTTTTCGCTTCTCACCAGAAAGGCTTCTTCAGTTCCGACTGAATGGGGGGAGAACGGAAGGGTTTATATTCCTTGCAATCCTCTGATCGTTAGTACTCTCTCTGAGAGTCGTTGAGGCCACTTGGAGTCCATTCATTCCCCACCATCCAATCAGAACTGAAGAAGCTTCTTGAATGAGAAGCAAAATGTCTTCAAGAAAAAACAAAGGAAGTCCAGCTGCCTCTTGAAAAAGCACCTTTGCGACAAGCACTCCATAAATTTTATGAGTTTTATAGTTGAGAAGCCTGCTGCAAAGAACATGCAAACAACTGTCTTTCCAACTTCAGGATCCCAAATAAGTCTTCACCCATATACATCTCTTTAGATTCTTAGACTTGTCGAATCTTCGAAGTCTCGTTGGACATCTTGTTTGACGTTTCAGAAAATTAAAACAATTAAAATTAAAATTTTATTGTTGAGAAACATGCTGCAAAGAATATGCAAACAACTGTCTTCAAGAGGCAAGTGGGATTTTAATTAGGGCATCTTTCGGAAACTGTTTTTTCTTTGAAGACATTTCACTTCTCATCATAAAGCTTCTTGAGAAGAAGGAAGAAACAGGAAGGAGGAAGGAGGAGGAGGAGAAGAAGAGGAAGAAGAAGAAGGAGGAGGAGGAAGAAGGAAGAAGGAAAAAGAGAAGGAGAAGGAGAAGGAAGAAGGAAGAAGAAGGAGGAGGAGGAAGGAGGAGGAGGAGAAGGAGGAGAGGAAGAAGAAGAAGAAAAAGGAGGAGGAGGAGGAAGGAAGGAAGAAGGAAGAAGGAAGAGAAGGAGAAGGAGAAGGAGAAGAAGAAGAAGGAAGGAGGAGGAGGAGGAGATGAAGAAGACGAAGACGAAGACGAAGACGAAGACGAAGACGAAGACGAAGAAGAAGAAGAAGAAGAAGAAGAAGAAGAAGAAGAAGAAGAAGAAGAAGAAGAAGAAGAAGAAGAAGAAGAAGAAGAAGAAGAAGTTTCTTGGATGAGAAGTGAAACATCAAAGAAAAACCAGAAAGTCCAGTTGAGCACTTTTGGGACCACCACGACCAGGATGGCTGAGAAGCTCCATGGATTTTATGGAGTGCTTTTTTCTTTCATTCCTAGCATTGTATTAGTGAAGGAGTAAGAGGGTTCTGAGCAACCGGTCCTAGTAAACATTACATAAATAAGGGAAGAATTTACCTGGATGATGAGTTTTGTGAAGGGATCCGTGATGACTTTTAGCAATTCAGGGGCATTTTCCCCGCTTTCCAGCTGAAACGAGTCCACAATAAGGCTGGTCAGGCGGAAGAGATACTGAGAAGCAACTTCAATGGGCAACAGTACAAACACGGAAAGCCAGTTAAAGAAATCGTGGACAGTGGCACCCGCAAAGGCCCTGGAGACAAACAGACAGAGCGATCAGAAGAAGTTCATCAGAAAGGCAACCAACGACATAAAAGAGGTTCAACAAAAATAATATATTCTTTTTCTTCAAAAGTATGATTGACAACATAGCCAGGTAGAGGATTCCTGCTATATTCTTTGCTTCGTGGACTTTCTGGAATAAGAATGGAATGGGAAAACAGGATGATAATTGATCAGGTTTGTTGCTCTTCTGGCCAAATTGATTTTTTTCTTTTCTTTTTAGAATTTTTTAATCCCTTTATTCAGGGTGGAGTTGAGGAGACTGAATGGAGCAAAAGCTCGACCTGATTCCCCATGGAAATGACCCCGTCTGATGGACCAAGCAAGCAAGCCAACATTATCATCAGTTCACCAATGGGAGATGTGGAAGTATTTTTTTTTTAAAAAAATGGTTGTTTTGGAGATACGGAAGGAAGTGTTGTGGTCCGCCAGCAGCCTGCGGAGCTGGCAGCGGAGTCGGACAGTGAGGAGGCTGGGGAGGGCCATGAGCCAGTCCTGGAGTCTGGGGAAGGCCCGGATGAGGGCTCTGAGTCGGAGGCAGAGATGGGGCTAGGGTCATCTGAGAGCGATGCATGGACTCCGGAGCCCCCAGAGTCGGACAGCAGAGAGGCAGAGGAGGAGGAGCCTATTCTTCATGCATGCACGTGCAGAGATGCCAGAAGGCAAGAGCAGCTAAAGCAAAAGGGACAACTCAGGAGTAAGGCCTGGAGATGCTTGGCCCCTCCCACAAGGCTTAAAAGAGCAGCAAAGGCTCGTGGGCTCTTTGTAGGAAAGCAACGTTGCTAACTCTGTTTCCAGTCGGCATCTCTTGTTTGTTTCTGAACTCCGGGGGCCTTTGCCAAGTAAGGCCTTTGGCAGAGTGTCAAGGGAGATAAAGGTTGGTGATTATCCCGAAGGACTTCTTCCGAAGGACTTGTTTTGCAACTAATTGGGACTCAGCTGGGAATGAATGTAATTCTCAGCTGTTACAATAAAATAGGTTTTTTGGGACTAATTGGGTATTGTAATGACTCAGTAAGCCTAGGTCACAACATATAATTAGCTTTTTATGAAGTAGTTTTATTGCATCTATGTACAGATAGCTGTTGAATGAGTTTTGCCCCATTTTACGACCTTCCTCGCCACTGTTGTTAAACGAATCACTGCACTTATTAAGTTAACAACACGATTGTTAAGTGAATCTGGCTTCCCTGTTGATTTTGCTTGTGAGAAGGTCGCAAAAGGGACCTGGACAAGGGCGACCATCATAAATATGAGTCACTTGCCCAAAGTCTGAATTTTGATCACGTGGCCATGGGGATACTGCAATGGTTGTTAATTAGTACAATCGAGCGGGTTCCAATTTTGGATAACTTGGAATTGCGTCGCTTGCGTTCAGACTTAGGTATTGCATACAAAATTGTACGTAGTAATGTTTTACTTGTAAATGATTTTTTTTTGTTTTAATCGCAATAATCCGCGTGCGAACAACCGCTTTAATGCAACTCGTTCTAAATTTGACTGTAAAAAATACAATTTTCATAATAGAGTTGTCAAAGTCTGGAATGCCCTACCTGATCCGGTTGTCTCAGCTACAAATTTTCATAGTTTTAGTCACAAATTGGCTTCTGTGGACCTCACTTCATGCTTAAGTGGTCCATAGAGGGGCCTGCATAAGTGCACTAACGTGCCTATCATCCCTGTCATTGTATTTTTATATTATTCCTATTTTCATTTTTGTTTGACAACTTACAATTAATTAATTAATTAATTGTGAAAAACAGTCAAAAGTCACTTCTTTCAGTGTGATTTTTGAATGGTCGCTAAATGAACTGTTGGAAGATGAGGACTGACCAGGATTGTTATTAAAGGTAAAGGTAAAGGTTCCCCTCGCACGTATGCGCTAGTCGTTCCCAACTCTAGGGGGCGGTGTTCATCTCCATTTCAAAGCCAAAGAGCCAGCGCTCTCCGAAGATGTCTCCATGGTCATGTGGCTGGCATGACTCAATGCCAAAGGCACACGGAACGCTGTTACCTTCCCACCAAAGGGGGTCCCTCTTTTTCTACTTGCATTTTTTACGTGCTTTTGAACTGCTAGGTTGGCAGAAGCTGGGACAAGGAATGGGAGCTCACTCCATTACACGGCACTAGGGATTCGAACCGCTGAACTGCCGACCTTTCGATCAACAAGCTCAGTGTCTTTAGCCACTGAGCCACCGCGTCCCTCGAGATTGTTATAACAGATGGTATAAACATTTACATTTTATAGGTACTAATTTTATAGGTTTTCTTGGGTTGTCTTTCTTGGCTATTACCCTTATTGCTATTAGCATGTCTTAAGATAAGAATGTGATACCTTCGGAATTCATTCCTGTCACCAGCCTGCATCAGTGCCACAATGGTGTTTGTAACCGAAGTCCCAATATTGGCTCCCATTATGATTGGGATAGCATGCTTAACACTCAATACTGCAAAAATAAACATAGATATAATAATGATTACAGGTGAGAATGAATGAAAACTAGTATCTCATACATGACTGCTTCAGTCCATGGAAGGTACTGAATTCCAGTTCTCCCAATTCCTTTCTACCAAACTTTATACAAAATATAAACAGGCGATATAAACAGAGGCGCAGAATCAAAATCACGTGAAGTATTGGTATGCTTTAGTATACCAATAGTATCTTTAGTATCTTTAGTAAGGCCACACCTGGAATGCTGCATCCAATATTGGTCACCACATTACAAAAAAGATATTCAGACTTTGGAAAAAGTGCAAAGAAGAGCAAGTAAGATGATCAAAGGCCTGGAGACTAAAACATATGAAGAACGGTTACAGGGATTGGATATGGCCAGCTTAGAGAAAAAGAGGGACCAGGGGTAACATGATAGCAGTCTTCGAGTATTTGCAGGGGTGAAATTCAGCAGATTCTGACAGGTTCTGGTGAACCGGTAGCGGAAAGTTTGAGTAGCTGAGAGAACTAGCAAATACCACCTCTGGCTGGCCCTAGAGTAGGGTGGGAACGCATGCACCCAGCCTCAAAAATGTGCCTAAATAAGACGGCCTAGAGCAGGGGTGGGCAAATGTGGCTCTTTTACAACCTGTGGACTTCAACTCCCAGAATTCCTGAGCCAGCTTGGCTGTCTCAGGAATTCTGGGAGTTGAAGTCCACAGGTTGTAAAAGAGCCACATTTGCCCACCCCTGGCCTAGAGGCAGGGCAGGTGGGCGAGCCCAGCTGAAATTTCCACTACCAGTTCGGGAAAATCAGTCTTAGCCAGCTGAATACCACTTCTGGAGATAATGTATTCATTTTAGACACTTCGGATAGGTTGTGACATCATAATTACTAATTCAATGAAGGAAAGGTGGAAGGTAAATTTGTAACGGTACTAGAGAATATGAGGCAAATGTATTGATGATTTACGGTGTGTCCATTGTACCTGCGTACACATGGTCCACCCCAGTGGTGGGTTTCAAAATTTTTTACTACCGGTTCTGTGGATGTGGCGTGGTGGGCATGACATGGCTTGTTGGGCGTGGCAGGTGAAGGATATTGTAAAATCTCCATTCCCACCCCACTCCAGGGGAAGGATACTGTAAAATCTCCATTCCGTCCCCAATCCAGGGGAAGGTTACTGCAAAATCCCCATTTCCTCCCGATCAGCTGGGACTTGGGTGGCAGAGAATAGACAGGGACGGAGCCAGTCAGAATTTTTACTACCGGTTCTCTGAACTACTCAAAATTTCCGCTACCGGTTCTCCAGAACTGGTTAGAACCAGTGGTGGGTTGCCCCCAGTTCGGACCAGTTCACAAGAACCAGTAGTAAAACCAGTGGGAAGCCCCTCCCACCATCCAGGATGTCATCATCAACAATCTGCGCATGCGCAGAAGCAAGGCGCGGGCGATCCCATTGCAAGACGGTGGTAAAGGTAAGTAGAACCCACCCCTGGTTAGAACCTGCTGAAATTCTTGTACCATTGTTTTCTCTTGGAAGTTTTGGCTGGGGATTGTTTATTTCCAAACTAAACAACCAACCCCACATTTGTAACACTGGTAGAGAAAAACAACGGCAGCAGAATTGTCCCCTCCTGTTTAAAATACCCATAGTTGTATGACAGGCTATTTCTGAGCGGACGGCTGTCTTTGTTATTTCCTTATTTTGTGGCTGTCAAACTCTCGCAAGAAGTTATAAAATCCAAAAATCTGTTCTATAGTTGACTCACATGAAGAAGACACCATGCTGACAATGATAGAAGAAGACGTGCTAGAACTTTGCACCATCACTGTCACCAGAACACCGATGACCAGGCCTGCGACGGGATTTGATAAGACGGAACCATCCTTGAAAATGTCTCCTGCTGCTTTGCCTGTAGAAATAAAAATTACAGGTAGTCCTCGACTTGCGACATTCATTTAGTGACTGTTTAAAGCTGCAGCAGCTCTGAAAAAAAGTGACATATGTGCCCATTTATCCCACTTACAACCCTTGTAGCCTCTCTCCATGGTCAAAATCTGGATGCTTGGCAACTGATTCATATTTATGACAGTTGCAATATCCCGGGGTCATGTGATCACCTTTTGCAACCTTCTTATTGGCAAAGTCAATGGGGAAACCAGATTCGCTTAATGGCTGGAGTGACTCATTTAACAACTGTGGCGAGAAAGGTCATAAAATCGGGCAAAATTCACTTAAATGTTTCGCTTAGCAACATTTGGAAATTTTAGGCTCAATTAGGATCGCAAATGGAATATTACAGCTTTAAATAACCTTCATAACACTAGAACCTCCATAGCAAAAATAATAATATCTGGAGATGATCTGATGCACTTCACAAGATGTGAACCATAGCATAAATGACAGAGGTTTACATTTATTAAACATTCCGTTTATATAAAGCACCACACAGAGCAAACAAAGAGTACAGTCACCATGTGCTTTACTGCTCAACTACTGTATTTAACTGCAACAGGAAACAGGAAACCACTTAGAACAAAAGAGTATAGAGTATATACCATAGATCCACACTTGTAAATACTGCCATCTACTAGTTGAATACTACTGTAGTTGTTGCACAGAAATACATTCCAACAATGAATTCCAACAACGTTATTTCACCAGTGTGAAAAATGTCCCTTAAATTGTATTTAACTACAATGCCTGTCTTCATAGCATGCAAGACTTGTAGGGAAGGGAACTCGTTTCCTTAACTGGAGATGAAGATTACAATGGTTCCCAGAACTTTTTGCATATGGGTGTATATCCCGATTGACCTATCTCAAAAGTCTGTGAAAGGTATTTTATGTATTGAATCTCATGGATAAGACGTTCTCCATCACAATGTGAATTACGAAACACTTAAAGACACTAGATCAAGAGATTAGTTTGGGTAAGAGATTAAGTCCTAGATTGGCAGCTACCTGCCAGTAGTTACAACAATGCAGGTAGAAGGAAACAAACAGATCTCCTCCTGCACCACACCCACAATATCCCCATGTGATTGACAACTCTTATGCTCAGTGGGCCTCAGAGTCTTGCTGTGTTCAACTGAGCCAGGGGTGGTATTCATTTACCTTCGCTATCAGTTCGCAAATGTGATCTTACGCGCATGCTCGCTCACTTACAGAGCCTTGCACAGAGCGTCAAAAATGGGAAGCGATGCCTCCCGCTACCAATTCGCCCAAACCGGATATAACCAGCTGAATACCACCACTGAACTAAGCGAGCCGAGGAAAAACTGAGTTTAGCCAGCCTCACTCCGAGAACCCCTTTGAGATATTAATGCTCTACATACAGTGTCTTTTAAGGGTGTCAAATGGAAGAAACAGTAAGAGTAGTGAGTCAATCGACAGCTAATCTCCTAAATGGCATCTCAGTCTGGAAGATACCTGGGAAATCAAACATTTCAGTGTATTCAAAATGACTACACCTTAATTGACTTGTTGCAAATAAGTCTGGGAAATTCTTCTTCACGTTTCCGTGTTTGGTTCAGTCAAATATTAAACATATCTTATTGAAATCTGGGTGAAGTTTAGCAACAAGAGACAGCAAAGATGCCAGGGCACAAACATCTCCTATGATGTGTTTTCTTTATGGGTGGCCTCTTCCTCCCAAAGATGCTTTTATTTTAAAAGCAACCGGACTTTCCACCATTTCTTTGATATGCAAGTTGGCCATGGCAAGTTGGCCATGGTGAGTTGGCCATGGCAAGTTGGCCTTGGCAAGTTGGCCATGGTTAGTTGGCCATGGTGAGTTGGCCTTGGCAAGTTGGCCATGGAAAGTTGGCCATGGAAAGTTGGCCATGGCTAGTTGGCCATGGTTAGTTGGCCATGGTGAGTTGGCCTTGGCAAGTTGGCCATGGAAAGTTGGCCATGGAAAGTTGGCCTTGGCAAGTTGGCCATGGTTAGTTGGCCATGGTGAGTTGGCCTTGGAAAGTTGGCCATGGAAAGTTGGCCATGGAAAGTTGGCCATGGCTAGTTGGCCACAGCAAATTGTCATAGACCTATCTACGTTTGCTATCCTTAGTGCCAATCATCTTGATTATATAATGGCTTAAAAACAGAATTCTTTTTGATTCTTTTCAAACTGCCATAAATGCTTGTTGTAGCTTTATTTGCACATTCCTCAGTCTTGAAGGACAATTCTTTTTGAGTTGCAATGCTTAAAAAATATTTATTCTGCACAAATGAAGGCGATAAGACTTTCTGTATCCTTAAATCAAGTACATTGTGATAGCTGAATGAGAGACATAGAGGTATTTGAAATTCTTGCCTTACCTCCAACTAACTGGAAGGCAGAACTGAGCACGTCCAAGGAGCAAACGAAAAAGTAAAGCAATCCAAGCAGAAGAATAAATTTCCCGATGCCTCGCAAAATATAAATGACTTTGTGTTTTCCATCAAGCTCTGCAAGAAGAGAAAGGGAGCGTTCATGTGTAATTAGCACCAAATATAAGTCTTCAAATCTCAAAAATCTCATCTATAAGTTCATGGAGTCAAGGTAGATCTATCGGGAGCCCTGTGGATAATAAACCAGAAGGAATGTTCTCATCATTAAAATTTAACTTTAGCTAAAAGGAGGTTTTGGTTTTTTTAACGAAGCTTTACAAACAGCTATATTTTAAAAGAGCCCTTTACTTTGAAAGAGAAAATAGCATTTCGTGTTTAGATTCTTTTATTGATAGATCTCATCCTATATATATATATGTGTGTGTGTGTATAGTTAATATCTCGGGTTTCTTCCCGTGTAATTGTAAACATATCCTTAAGAGGGTAGTAGCTACTACCCTCTTAAGGATATGACCCTGTCTTATATTTTTTGAACCCCGAAATAAGCGCTTGGCCTTATTTTCAGGAGGTCTTATTATTTTGGGGCACATGGAGGAAACCAGAGGAAATGGCAGGGACCAGCTGTGCATGCATTTAAATATATCTGGCAAAAGCCAGAGTGAATTCCAGGGAAGTCAGATTGTCTTGATCAAGGAAGCCTTAGCTGAAATATCCACCAACTCTTTCGGAAAATATGCTGTAAATCCAAATTTTAGGATTCTCAATCATTTTTTTTTAAAAAAATATAATAATCCCACCCATTTATTTATTTATTTATTTATTTATTTATTTATTTATTTATTTATTTATTTATTTATCTTTCTTTTTCTCTTTCTTTCTTTTTCTCTTTCTTTCTTTTTCTCTTTCTTTCTTTCTTTCTCTTTCTTTCTATCATCTATCTATATCTCTCTACAGAGAGAGAGAGGAAGAAAGAAAGAAAGAGAAAGAAATGATGTGATATACCAACAATCAGGTACATAAGCACAAAAATCAGGTACATAAGCACTATCAGGCCCCATAAAGGATTTATTATATACTGTAAATTACATTAAAAGTTCACATTGGTTGCTATTTTCTTCTAGAGGCTTACTTTCTCTATTGATGCATGACCTTTGAGCGTACCTAAGTAGAATAACATTAATTAATACAACATATCATGGTTCAGGCAGATAGATAAGATTGACAGATGATGGATGGATGGATGGATGGATGGATGGATGGATGGATGATAGATAGATAGATAGATAGATAGATAGATAGATAGATAGATAGATAGATAGATGAAATCCAGCAGGTTCTGACAAGTTCTGGAGAACCAGTAGCGGAAATTTTGAGTAGTTTGGAGAACCGGCAAATACCATCTCTGGCTGGCCCCAGAGTGAGGTGGGAATGGAGATTTTGCAGTATCCTTTCCCTGGAGTGGGCTGGGAATGGAGATTTTGCAGTATCCTTCCCCTGCCATGTCCACCCAGCCATGCCCACCAAGCCACACCCATGAAGCCACGCCCACAGAACCGGTACTAAAAAAAATTGAATTTCACCGATAGATAGATAGATAGATAGATAGATAGATAGATAGATAGATAGATAGATAGATAGATAGATAGGCAGGAGGCAGGCAGGCAGGCAGGCAGACGGACAAATAGATAAGCAGGTAGAGATATGTAGATATATATGCCTGATAACATTTGCAGAATTTTTGGTGCTGTGCATTAACTGAGACTCAATTAGGAGAATATCAAACGTGGAGGAAAGGGTTATCACTTAATATCTCTTGGTTATCATTTGTCGTGGTGAGCCATGCCACATTTTGTCCTTCCAGCCCGCCATTTGCTTTCCAAAGCAAAGAAACGAAAGAGAGAATGTTGAGGTTATATGAATGAAGAAATCATGCCATTCAGAACAAAACCCATCCAAATACAGTTTTCTATTCCCCCAACCCCCACCCCGCCCCCAGATATATAACGCTCCGTGAGAAGAACTTAAATGGAAGTTCTTAGAACCTGGAGAAAATGAAACAAAGGCCACCAGTTCTCTGATGATAGAGCCTCACCTGACCATTGGATTCCAGTATCCTGAAGCTCTGGTAGACGCCAGGGATCTTCCTCCTCCTCTTCAGATACAGCGGTCAAAGCAATGGTGGAATACGCAGGCAAAAGCTCGACCTGATTCCCCATGGAAATGACCCCATCTGATGGACCAAGCAAGCAAGCCAACATTACCATCAGTTCACCAATGGGAGATGTGGAAGTATTTTTTTTTTTAAATGGTTGTATTGGGGATACGGAAGGAAGTGTTGTGGTCCGCCAGCAGCCTGCGGAGCTGCCAGAGGAGTCGGACAGTGAGGAGGCTGGGGAAGGCATGGACGAGGGCTCTGCGTCGGAGGCAGAGATGGGGCCAGGGTCATCTGGGAGCGATGCGCGGACTCCGGAGCCCCTAGAGTCGGACAGCAGAGAGGCAGAGGAAGAGGAGGAGCCTGTTTCTAGTGCATGCATGTGCAGAGATGCCAGAAGGCAGGCACAGTTAAAGCAAAAGGGACGACTCAGGAGTAAGGCCAGGAGATTATTGGCCCCTCCCACAAGGCTTAAAAGAGCAGCAAAGGCTCGTGGGCTCTATGTAGGAAAGCAACATTGCTAAATCTGTTTTCCAGTGGGCATCTCCTGTTTCTGAACATTCATGGGGCTTTTCCAAAAAAAGGCCTTTGGCAGGGTGCCAAAGAAGACAAAGGTTTGTGATAAGCCCGACGGACTTTTTCTGAAGGACTTGTTTTGGAATTAATTTGGACTAAACTGAGAATGAAGTAATTCTCAGCTGTTATAATAAAATAGTTGTCAGGTTTCGAGGTCATCTCAAATAAATTGCATTTCAACTAGCCTGTATGTATCCAAATTTACAACCTAAGTGCTGGCGATGTGAGTGTGAAGATGCTACATATTTTCATATATGGTGGACATGTAAAAAAATTAAGGCTTTTTGGATAAAAATATGGTGGAAAAATATTTTAAGGAAAAAAATTAAATTTACACCACAGTTCTTTCTGGGAAGTCTAGGGAGGGGGGGAGGGGGGGGAGAAAATGTTTGTATTTCTTATAAAACTTTTCAATAAAAAAAAATCAAATAAATTGCATTTCAAACAAAGTCTTTGAAGAAAAACTCCCATTTATTAAGCACGACATTCTAACTCTGACTCCATCGAAGCCAACACTGACTTCCAGACCCAAAACCCTCCCTTTCCGTTCCCCACTCCCCTGCACTCATTGGCCATCTTCCAAGTCACTCTACCCCTAATCTACTGCTCCAGCTCAAAGGAATTTCCCCCCTCCCATCCCATCTCCTAGGGGATATTATCTCCAGGGAAAATAAGTAGGTGAAAAGTCAAACGTCCCTTTCCAGACGCCTCCGCTTCTCCTTCTTATGTCAGCACTAGAGTAAATGCAGCTTGAGGTGCTGACAATAGTTTTGTTTGTGTCTTGTAATGACTTAAATGAGCCTAGATCACAACAGAAAGGAGAGAACAGATCAGAAGAAGGCACTTCAATTTTTACCTTTGGTGTCTTTCCCCTCTTTGTCAGACATGATCTTCTTGGATTTTGAGGAAGGGTCTTCAATATATTTATTGGTGTCTGTGTCTTCCAGTTCAGGCCAGGGAGCCATGTCCTGCAAGACATTGTGGCCAAAGAGAAAGATCAATATTGAACGATCCGCTATCGTATTTCCAAGGGTGCACTATGTCAAACTTGGAGTAGCAGACACCCATTCCTTAAAAGCAACTGACTTAGTTGTAAACCATCATCTTAAGTATCCGAGCAGGTGGCGATGGTTGGCTTGGTTCTTCTGATTGGAAGCTAAGCAGGGTTATACCTGGTTAGTATTCAGATGGGAGATTTCTAAGGGATCTCGGGGCTGTAGGCTAGCTTGGGTCCCTGAAGAAGATCACACAGAGCTTGAAGTCATAAGATAGGACATAAACTCGCTTAACAAATGCCTCACTCAGCAACATAAATTTTGGGTTCAATTGTGGCCATAAGTCAAGGACTACCTGTCTCATCTTCCTCCATCCAATGGCAAGAAGAAGAAAAAATGCTCTTCCGTAATCATTCTCTTCTTGTGGAAATGGACTTTTGCAGGGATCTCTAAAGATCTGGGTTGGACTAGAAGACCTCCAAGGTCCCTTCCAACTCTGTTATTCTATTCTATTCTATTCTATTCTATTCTATTCTATTCTATTCTATTCTATTCTATTCTATTCTATTCTATTCTATTCTATTCTATTCTATTCTATTCATTCACTAACGGGCACCAACCCTGTGGAGTTGCATGTAGGATTGAGGGAGCCAAAGGAGAATTTTATCAAAAGCCTCAATCATGGTGAAGTTGGGCTTTTTAATGATTGAGACGGTTTTCCTGTTCCCAGCTTTTCTTGGAATAGAATAGAATAGAATTTTTTATTGGCCAAGTGTGATTGGACACACAAGGAATTTGTCTTTGGTGCATACGCTCTCAGTGTACATAAAAAGAAAAGATACGTTCGTCAAGAATCATAAGGTACAACACTTAATGATAGTCATAGAATAGAATAGAATAGAATAGAATAGAATAGAATAGAATAGAATAGAATAGAATAGAATAGAATAGAATAGAATAGAATAGAATAGAATAGAATAGAATAGAATAGAATAGAATAGAGAATAGAATGAATAGAATACAGTGGAATGGAATGGAATAGAATGCAATAGAATGTAGAGTAGAGTAGAGTAGAGTAGAGTAGAGTAGAGTAGAGTAGAGTAGAGTAGAGTAGAGTAGAGTAGAGTAGAGTAGAGTAGAGTAGAGTAGAGTAGAGTAGAGTAGAATTCTTTATTGGCCAAGTGTGATTGGACACAAAAGGAATTTGTCTTGGTGCATACGCTCTCAGTGTACATAAAAAGAAAAGATATGTTCGTCAAGAATCATAAGGTATAACACTTAATGATAGTCATAGAATAGGATAGAATAGAATAGAATAGAATAGAATAGAATAGAATAGAATAGAATAGAATAGAATAGAATAGAATAGAATAGAATAGAATAGAATAGAATAGAATAGAATAGAATAGAATAGAATACAGTGGAATGGAATGGAATAGAATGCAATAGACTGTAGAGTAGAGTAGAGTAGAGTAGAGTAGAGTAGAGTAGAGTAGAGTAGAGTAGAGTAGAGTAGAGTAGAGTAGAGTAGAGTAGAGTAGAGTAGAGTAGAGTAGAGTAGAGAAGAATTCTTTATTGGCCAAGTGTGATTGGACACAAAAGGAATTTGTCTTGGTGCATATGCTCTCAGGGTGCATAAAAGAAAAAATACACTCCTCAAGAATCAAATACACTCATTGACAAGAATCAATCACGTAATGATAGTCACAGGGTACAAATACGCAATCAGGAAACAATATCAATATAAACTGGGACGGATGGGCTGCTGTAGAAATGAACAAATCAGTTGAGTAATTGTGGAAGGAGATTCAAAGAGGTGGCATGAGACCAGAGTTCCCTCGATAAGGAACTTCTTCCTCCATAGCTCTGGTGGGGGAAAAAAAAATGTTGCAAAACTACCTAGGCTCCCAGGCTTTACTTCCCACACCTCTTGCAAGTCACAGGGAACGAATGAGAACACATCTGATCTCATGCTGATACAGTTCCTGAAGATAGAAGACACCTACTTTAGTTCTAGGTCGATCCTTCAGCTCACAAAACAAGCGGTAGAACCTTTACAATCAAGGATAGAGTTGGAAGGGACCTTGGAGGTCTTCTTGTCCAACTCCCTGCTCCATCAGGAGACCCTACACCAGTGATGGCTAACCTTTTTTGCCATCACATGCCAAAAGCGGGGGGGGGAGTGTGTGTGGGGGGTCGCACACACACGTGCCCACGTGCCCATAATTCTATGCGCCTCACCCCCGTGCATATGTGTGCAACCCCTCTGCGCTTCCCCCACTTTTTGCAGGCGATGGTACGGTGGGCCCAGTAACTTCAATCACTAAATGAATGATTGTAAGTCAAGGACTTCCAGCAGTTGAACCAGAGTTAACCTCCGTTTATGTCCCAGCTACTTCAGGAGAAAACGAAGGACATATATTTGAGGAGCTGTCAATATTTGAGGGGCTGCCACAAACAAGAGGGAGGTCAAGCTATTCTCCAAAGCACCTGAAGGCAAGGACAAGAAGCAATGGATGGAAACTCATCAAGGACAGAAGCAAGCTAGAACTAAGGAGACAGTGAGGACAATCAACCAGTGGAACAGAAGTTGCCTTCAGAAGTTATGGGTGCTCCAACACCGGAGGCTTCTAAGAAGGGACTTGAGAACCATTTGTTGAAAGTGGTCTAGGGTCTCCTGCTTGAATAAGCTGCTTGGACTAGAAGACCTCCGTAGTTCCTTCCAACTCTGTTATTCTGTATGAATTTTTTTCCCCCAATGAATTCAGGGGCTCTTAAAAGAACATGAAAGAATCATGCCTAAAGGTAAAGTTTCCCCTTGCACATGCTTGCTAGTTGTTCCCGACTCTAGGGGGCGGTGCTCATCTCCGTTTCAAAGCCGAAGAGCCAGCGCTGCCCGAAGACATTTCCGTCGTCATGTGGCTGGCATGACTCAACGCCAAAGGCGCACGGAACGCTGTTCCCTTCCCATCAAAGGTGGTCCCTATTTTTCTACTTGCATTTTTTACCTGCTTTCGAACTGCTAGGTTGGCAGAAGCTGGGACAAGGAACGGGAGCTCACACCGTTACGCGGCACTCAAACCGCTGAATTGCTGACCTTTTCAATTGACAAGCTCAGCATCTTAGTCACTGAGCCATCTTCCAAATCATGCCTAAACAGAGTTAAATTTATAGTAGAAGTAGATGACTTCTTTTGACCCTGCTTTTTGGACAGAATCCCCCCCCTCCCAAGTCTTAATTTAAAAAAAAATTGTCATTTCCCTAGGACACAGAGAAATAGAAATTTCTGTACTTTCTGAAAGTTCTACGTGCCTACAAAGTATTGTCTCTGACTCGCCAGCCATGACAGCACTATGAAAGAACGAACAGTACTACTTCATACAGTAAAATAACCTGTGTGGTTTATTTTTTTTAATTAAATTAAAGAACACGGTAAAATTGAAGGGAAACCCAGAGTAGAAGGAAACAGCCAAAAACTTTCAAACTACTTATTAACTCAGCTAGCAGTTAAGACTTTTAAAAC